>JBBMOC010000052.1:664053-740744 GCA_037975185.1 Centropyge bicolor | reverse complement strand
CACACACACACACACACACACACACACACACACACACACACACACACGGTGTCAACTGATTTGGGAGGATTTTTGATTTTTTTTTACTTCCCGAAAGCACCAACCTCGGTTCAGATTTGTCCGTTTGGTGGGAAAAAAACGGCAACAGTTCGAAGCTAAAGTGCTTGGGGGATGTGAGAGAGAAACCTGTGTTTTCGCCGGAGATGCCAACCAAATCGAGTGTGGTGAAAATGCAGGGAGGACTTCCTGCCTGTCACTGCTGTCAGGAGAAATTCCTCGCGTCTCTGAAGAGTCAGCTTCTTGGGTATAAAAATAAAATGGCATATTTTCAGATTGAGAGGTGTCCAGTTTTCGCTGCCTGGTTTTTACAGATTCTTTTCTTACTCAGTCTGTTTTTCCATTTTATTTTTTTGTTCGTTGACCAAACTCTCACATCTATATTTCATCACTCCTTATATAAAATGTAACACAGACAGACAAAAGCATCACACATGTTCAGATAAATTTGACTAAACACGACTGCAAATTTAGCCAATTTGAAAATCCCAGTGACTCATTCTCTTTAAGGGGGGTTTATTTTAATCTCTTTGTGTTGCTCCAACATTTCCCTCCACATGCTGTTTTATTTAGTTTGATATCCAATTCAGTCACGTCTTTGCTTGTTGTTGCTCTGATTTGAGGTGAAACGTGTTTGACAGAGCACCTGCAGGAAATTAATCTTTAATCTGCATTTTTGTCTTGTTTGTTTTTATTGCCAGGATAAGAGAGGAGATGAAGCTCGAGCGGGTTTCGTGGGATTTGATTAAAAAAAATAGGAGCACGTGGATGAAAAAAAATCTGTAAAACAGCAGGGAGGACGACAAAAACAGAAGTTTGGAAATTCACACAATGTACTCAGGCTTTGGTGTTCTTATATTTTGATGGCAAATTTTTCTTGCTTGGGCATCAACGCTGCTGCGATAAAATGATCCCAGGACGAAGAAGACAACACTTTGTTCATGCAGTTGCAGCTTTAACTGCATCTGCATCCAGTTCTGGATTCTGCAGCAAATTCAGTTTTACAAATCTGCAGCTCTAATGGAATCGTCACGGGTTTATCGAGTGCTCTCTGCAGTTGCACACGCTCACTCATCCATGTGCGCAGACTAATACACAACGCACACCCGTTCCCATTGGAATAATTTCCACATATTCACAGAGAAGCCAACGTGCTGCTATTGAGATTGGAGGTGTTTTGAAAGACTGTTCTCATATGATGGAAGTGATGAGGGAATCTCAGAAAACCTCCGAACAATGGCGGCGGAAGAGTCGTCATCATCGGAGAATAAAAAAATGGGGAGGTTTTGGGGGATAAATAGGAAACAAATAGGGCTTGAAAATTCACATTATTGAAACAGACAAGCATTCAGCACACATGTAAGGGAGCCAATTTGTGCTTCATCAAGGGCGCATAAACATCGCCTCCTCCACACCCGGCTCTTGTCAATAAAAAGTAATGACAAACAGTAAGTTTCCGAGTGTGTGTTCTTCCCTCTCATCGCGTCTGTCTTCTGACGGCACCTTAAAATTCGCCCATGAGCGTGGCCTAAGGGTGCGCGCCCGGCAAGCAAGACCCACCCAGGAAGGATTTGATCTGCAGTGGTTGCCCAAAGCTATTTGAATTGGATTATCCCCGTATTTTCCTGGTAGGCATGAGAGTTCATATTCTCCCCAGGATGTCAGATTATCCGACATCTCCGTGGGCAAATAATTTGGATGCAGACGGCGGCGTTCGGTGTCACAGCCGAGAGACACAGCAAGACACAACAAGGCCATCGACAAACAGGAGGGTGGGTTTGAGAAAAGGGAGACGCGCCGCCGAGAGCCAAACCACCTTCCTCGTTACCGGCTCGGAGTTGTTTGCTAAGTAGCTCCCTAGATGCTTCGTAAGAGCGCGTTTAGGGCCGGGCGACCAAAAGGGGGCTTCTAAATAAAAGACCAGACACTCGTGGCCTATTTGTTTCCTCTTCACAGGGACGAGGTGAACAGTGAGTGTCTTTGGATTTATTATCCTGTCACCACAAAAACCTACTTACACTTATTTTACCAACTATTTTCTTGTGAGCTGAGATTTGCTGCCAGAAATGCTTTTTCTATACATGAAGCAAACTAAAATTCTACAAAAACAATATGGAGCAGTGCTGCCTGTTTTCCTATTATTGCAATGATATGAAAGAACAGTAACACATTTTGGATGAATGATGAAGTGCAATCTGATTGGTGGCTGATCACCCAACGTTTTACAGCCAGGTGTAAAAATGGTCATATATGTGATTGGAGCCTCTAAAACTCCCACAGAGCACCAGGACTGAGTGACCAGTTGAACAAGTTTCACACAGTGTGCATTCAGAGTAGAACATGATGAAAATCAGACGTGAGCTCCAGATCATCAGCTTTACTGTGGAAAAATTGTGGAAAAAAAAAAAAACATTTGCGAAGAACAATGTTGGTACAAAGGAAGGAAAATGGAGAATGTTGGCAGGCTAGAAGGTGGTGTCTTCATCATCAATCATGAGTGATTATCTGTCTTTGTCAAAAAATCAAAATGTTCTTTATCTGATGTTAGAACAAAACTATCAAGTCAACTCCTCACTAGATGCTAAAGAGGCTAAAATACTCGGTTTGTATTATAGTGACCAGGAAAACCCTCAACACATGGAGGAGAAACTCATACAACTTACAGTAAATTTGGGAACATGTTTGCTGAATCAGTGTTGCAGGTTTCATGTCTTGTCCATGATGCTCAGCTCTGTTTTCCTGTTTCCTGAATACCTGATAAGATGCTGCTGACGGGGCCCGGACGAAGCTTCGAGACGTCCCATCAGAGAGCTACGTGTTTTCTTACAGTCTTGATTCTCCGACTATGCAGAAAATCGCATGCATTCACTTTGTCTGGAACACTTATATTAAAGTATTCACCAATAATTAGCTGCTTATTAGGATGTATATTTGTAGCATATTGGCTCTTCTAATCCTCCTTATTGATAGTAGGTAAGAAAGTTGTTGTGCAAGAATTATGACCTTAATAACCTAACTCAGAATAAATCATTAATAAGTGCTTTATAAAAAATTAACACAGAGGCAATATGCATGCTAACAAGCAGCTAGTTAATGGGGAGTATATGTACCTTACTATAAACAGTTACCACTTTCTCTTTCTGGCTCTGCACCATTTTATTTTCACATCATCTAACACCTATCCAACACAACATTATTCACACCTCCACCCACAGCTGACTAAACTGACCAACAATTACACAACAACAGTGAGTACGTTCTGCTTCCTTGAGACAAACTGGCCTGTCCGGGGTTTGAACCCGATACCTCTGGCTCACCTACACACTATTGTTTAGTTCAGAAGATGTTAAAAAAAGGGTTGTTCAGCATTTTCATTTTGCCTACGCGCAGCTGATGACGTGTTGATGTGAGGTTAAAGTGTCTGCTGTAACATCACAGAGCATTTTAAATGATTTTCTAAAACAGAAGCATGACTGACTTACCATCAGCTCTGGGCTGAGTTATCACTTGCTCCTGAACATGCTCGCTTAATGCAAACAGTACACTCAGGATAGAACACACACTTGCACGCCCTTGATCACAGAAGCACATATACACACCATCACTTGATCTCCCTCTCGCACATGCACATGCTCGATCACCCACCGGCACACACAGTCAATTACACGCACATGCATGTATTAAACACACACTCGCACAAAACACACGCGTCTAATCTACTCCCCACAGACTTGCCACCTTGCTGATCAATAATTCATCAATCTAATCTTCAATAATGTTCTTAATCAAACATTCATGTGACAGTGTGACTGTGTTGGAGTGATTTTAATGGAGGAGAATTAAAGAAGTCGTTGGCGTTGCACGTAATGCAACATGCATGAGGTGAGGCGACCTATAGGAGGTGAAGGGCACGCGGATGTAAGGGGATGAGTCAAAGGTTGGTGTTTCTGCACGGAGGGGTTAGCGATATGAGAGCAGACAACGCAGAGAGGGAGACTAACTATTCTGTGACTCCTCTCTGCTAATGGCTTTAATGAGCTCTCTGGAGTCGCAGCTCTTTAAGACGCTGATATGCAGAGCGGAGCCACAATGGGGCCAAATGGAGAGAATGAAGACATGAAATGAAGTAGATGTAGGGAGTGATTAATGGCGAATAACTTAATAAAGGTGCAAAGAGTGGCAGGGGAGTGATAATAGGTGGAAGTCGCGCACGTGCAAAAGCTCACAACCACACACACGCGCGGGCTTGCACAAACACACACACACAGGGTCATTCGTCAACGTTATTCACCGATTTGGGAGCTGCGGGTTTTACAGCAGCCGCTGTCGACGCCGTGCTTGTTTTGTTTAGGGTTGACCCATTTTAGATAAACAAAACATCAATAACGCTTTCCTCAGCAAACACGCGGCACGTACGCACACACGCACACACACGCGGCGGCGAGGACGCACGCGCCCGCTCGTCTCCCAGCTCCGTGCGGGAGGAAGTCAGCGAGGGTGTTTGAAGTGTGTTTGATCAAACAGAGAGTATGCAGCACCACTAGCGGATGCCACAGCCTATACTCCTCACTGCACCCAGAGACAGCAATACACGCCTCCTGTCAATTTTCTCTCTTTCTCTCCATCTCTCACGCTCCTCTCTTCATCCTCGTCTCACTTTTTTCTCCTCTCCCTCTCTTCCGTCCATCCTTCTTTCCCTCCCTTTTTCTTTTTAAAATCATGATTTCATTTAAAACATGTTTTTTTTTTATTGCCTTAACAAATCACGTAGTAATTGCTCCAGACACTAATCTCATTAAGATACACGGCTGACAGCTTTTTTTTTTTTACTTTATTTCATTTGGACCAATTCTTTTCTCCTCCTATTTCATAACACATCCTTATCTCAAAAAAACGAGGAAGCTCCTCAGAGCAATGTTCCTTGTTAGGCAAGTATAATTCACCACCTTGCATAAACTATAAATATATCCGTTACTATCTCTTCCTTCCTTCCCTCCTGTCTCTCGCTTCACCTCAGGCTTCGGATGATTGGTGCCACAGCGAGCTGCATGTCACCCACTCGTGTCCACGCACCCACGGTGGGAAAAATAAGAAATGCAGACAGTCGCGCTTTCTGTTTATTCAGAGGCTCATGCCACCTATAAGGAAGCAGGTTCCTCTGGTGCAACAGCTATGAAGGACGCCAACACAAAGAGCAGTGGAGAACAGAGCCCTCCTGCAGCCCCTTCAGTAATCAGGGATGAGAGAAGGTGGGAGAGGAGGGAGCAAAAAAAAAAAAAAGCAGTTCGCAGTTGAAGCAGTTCGCTTCAGAACTACACAAGAGGCGAGGAAAATTTGCCAGCCTTTGATTAGGCTCTTCAAACCGGTGTAAGGATCTTTTTTTTCCCACTGAAGCCAACACACTTACACACTCCTGAGCCGCACCTAAACACCCACATAGACTCGGCAAAGAAATACAAACGCGCACACATACAGTATATCCACACACGCACACACACATGCAGTTGGCAGGCAGGCCCACACACACACACACACACATAGAGGAAATATTTAAATAAAAAATGTTGGACACAATAGAAGAAATGATCTCGGCCTCATTCATGACATAACACCCCTTTGCAGCTGCAAGAGTTTGAGGTGACGCCTCAGAGAATGGAGCAATCTCATCAGCGGAGAGTTCTCTATTTCCATTCAAAGAGAAGACAGAAAATAATAACAATAATAATGTCCTTACATGTCTTTATTCCTTCATTTTCCATAGAGAGGCAACAGAAGAAGAATCTTAATGGAGTGCTCTGATTCTCCTCTCACAAACCTCCTCGAGAGAGAGACAGACGGGTGGAGGAGGGGGGGGTTATGGGGGGGTTTAGGGGGCTTCTTTTTGGGCTACAAGAGGGGGAGAGCAAAGAAGAGGTGACTCATCACAGTCCTTTCATCATGGCGAGCATCTTCAAACCGATTACTAATCACGCCATCTTTGACATCCTCATCTTCATCATCATCGCACCAGTGCAATCGCTCTTATCAACAATATCCTCTCTATTAGTATCAGTGTCATTATGCTTGTTATTGTCAACAGCACGGCCATCATCATCCCTTGAAAATCACTCTCAGGTTTTTTTTGTATCCTTCTCTTCATCGCCGCCATCATCATCTTCATCGTTCATCTATAGCACGCATTCTATCCAGTGAAGTCAATTTATTCATGTTGCACATTTAAAAACATCCCACACTGACCAAGTGCTAAAAACACAAATACAACAAAGGCCGACATAAATATCAATGCACACAGCTCAAAGGCACAAAGTGAAAAATCAGTCACGTCAGGAGGATTAAAACTGGTCAATACAAGTAAGTTTTTCAGTCTGAAGAGTCAATGAAGGGGGCACATCTAATCGGGAGGGGGGGGGGTGATGACGCTCCACAGTCCGGGGGCTGCGACTGTAAAAGTGCAGCCACCTCTGACCTTGAGCTTAGATCGCCGCGAGTCAGCTGAGCCGAGGGAGCCGGAGGTTGGATAACAGGTTCGGAGGAGGTCTGTGATGTGGGATGCATTTAGGGCTTTATAAACAAACATGAAAACCAATTCTGAGTCATGCTGGCAGCCGGTGGAGAGACGGGGGTAATATGGTCTCTCTGCTGGGGACCTGTCAGGAGCCGGACCAGGTGGGACAGAGACGACTGACTCATCCTAGTGTAAACAGAGTTGCATATTACATGATAATGATGATTATTTATACTCTGCACTTGTATCTTAGATGTGATCAGGTTATGTGCGATATTTGATCAATAATGCATGCACATAAAATCATATTCATAATTTTGTTTATTTTGAATTATTTTCATTGTGTTATTGTTTTTGCTGTATTTACCGTCTGTACTGGTGAGACAGACACATTTCCAACACCCATCCACCACCGCCGCCGCCGTCATCATCATTACCATTAATATAATCACACGAAAACACCGACATGGCCGTCATCATCGCTGTCGCCAGCCTCATTTTCCTCATCAAAATTTTAATCACTATCGTTATGTTCCCGCTGTTTTCATTATCCTTATCATCGGCGTCTTCATAAACATCATTAGCATCGGCGTCATGATCAACACTGATTTTATTTGTGTGTAAATAAACACTAAATATCACCTTTTTTTTCTTAGTTTGGACGCTGAAGGTGTCGAGCCAGACCAGCATATTCGAGGTTTGTCAAGCTGGTGGGGGGAAAATACAAGCTGGTTTGCAAACTTAAATCATAGAAGCAGAAATAAATCAGCAGCTGAAATAATAATACAACTCAGGTGCCCCCCTGCATGAGCTCGAGACGCTCTCCTCAGCCCCGGTGCTTTAAAATGCAGATGGCCAAAAACAACCTTTGTAAAAGGTCTTTTGTCCCTGAGGCTGTCAGCATCCTCGACAACACCAGATGAACTATTACAACTGCATTGTATTGAATGGATCTGTGCCTGCCCTGAATCTGTAATGGATTAGGTGTTTAATTTATTTGTTTACTATGTCTGGGGTGAGATTGAAGACGCGTTTCCAGTCAGGACCTCGGGCGATGATGACGGATTCAAGCCCCATCGTCGGCGTTAACACCTCCGCTGTCGTCCTCATCCATACGTTCATCATCACAAGTGTCATCAGTATCACCTCCGTCATATCGGGACGATCGATACCGCCTCCTCTCATCCTGCCGGGACTGGAGGCGCATCAGATTACAGGTCGGTTTTCTCACGTAAAAGCCCTCTGAGTCTTGCTTAGAATTAGCTCAGGATTAGACCCGAGGTGAGGATTATTATGCAGGTCAGAGGGAATGATGTAGCTCAGACAAAATTACACACACACGCACACGGCGAAGCAGACGGCGGCACGCATACGGACACCTCGGAGAGTCGTACAGGAATCAGAGGGCCGAGTTAGTTAGCAGCCTCGGCACCAAGCAGAATTAAGCAGCGACAAAATCATGAGAGCGCCGCAACATCTGTTGGTTCTGCCTTATTATGCCCCATTAGCATAGTGTAAAATGAGAGGTTTGTTTACAGTGCCCCCGTTCTGAATGAAAGGTAGCGGGTGTCCGTAGCTGGCTGGGAATGAGACGGTTCCTCCCCGCCTCGTCTGATGGATTACAATGCAAATGATTCACTCGCTCCTTCTTTTGTTTGACTTTCCACTCCTACTGTTTGAAAATCAACCGGGGGATTTTTTTTTTTTTTGGATGAAGATGAAAAACTGGTTTCATTACTGCTGCACACACACACACACACACACTTGTGCAAACGAGAGCCAAGAGTCTTGTGACGCTATTGTGACCCTGTTGTTCGTAAATATGCAACATTTTCTAGGGTGAACTGACAAAAACAACATCTAGGAGATTACGAGCGTGAATGTTACTGGGGTCGACTTTTCCTTTAGTCTCACCTGCGACGAAGCCGAGTTGAAAACAGGGAGGCGGGGGTGGGGTGGGGTGGGAAGGCATCCACATCTACCCTTCACCTCCATCTTCACTTCCTGTTTTTTAAATGCCAACTTTCTCATTCTAAAAGCTGCAGGCGCCAGAGGGCATCTTTAACATTGGGCGAGGCTCCGTGCTAAAGGCCAGTGTTTCCTCTGTAATACCAGCCCCTCGACATTCACCTGCTGGGCCCATCCGAGCGTGCGCTTATGGCTGCTTTCTCGCCAACCACGCCGCCGTACATCTGCCTTCATACTTCCAGAAGCAATCTTCCCTTTTTCCTCCTCTTTTCTCGCCACCTCTGATTTCCACCACTTTTTCCGCCTAATTTCTCCTCTCCTCTGCATCCCCCTCCCTCTTTGCTTCAATTCCCCCTCACTCTCACAAGATGGTTTCATCTTTGTAAATGGAAGTGGCCACATCTTTGTCGCACACCCAACTTTTTGTCCTTCTTCATATTCATGCTCTGAGTGTCTGAGTGTAATCCTTCCACTAGATCTCTCTATTTCCCTTTCACGTATTTTTTTTTTCTCCTCTTCTCGTCTCTCAGGGCCGGTCCGAGGCGTAGCCAGACAGTAGTGTATGTGTTATTATCAGTCTCCAGCTGGTCTATATGAAGACTGAGCGGCCGCGGTCCCATCAGAGTATCAGGCAGTCAGAAGTGAAAGAGTCCTATTCTTTGGCTCGGCTAACACAATCAGCACAACCAGCCGGGACCTGAGGAAAAGTATTAGAGGGGAGCAGAAACAAGGATGGAGCAGGAATGACAATGCCCATTGTTCGCTATGTATTGAGCGCAGCCTGGCATCTTTCATATTCTGGGCTGGTATCTCCGTATTTTGTCCTCTCTTATTCATGCTTTCATTCTTTCATCCTGTCTGTTTGGCCTCTCTGTCTCTTCTTAAACCCCCCCTCGGCTCACCGACTCTATCTCCTGGCTCCAACGCTTTCTCTCTCTCTTCATTAAAACAACAACTCCTGGGATCTCCCCAGGTTGTTTCGGAGCGCTTACATCATCACCACCATCACTGCCATAGTCATTACCATCAACAAACCTCATTAGCGGGAAGGTAGCAACAGCAGCACCGCAGCGTAATATCTCTTACTCGTGCTTTCAACCTGCACCTCGGTTGCGAACAATCAAACGTGGGTGGAGGGCGTTAAGTAAACATTTCATATCACATTACAGATTCAGCGCCACGCCGCTGACATACTAAACACATCATTACACTCCTATGGGCAGATCAAATGATGATGATGTGTTGCAGACACTCTCAGGGCAGGATTGGAAATTGGAAAAGAGGGCACCTATCTGTGAAAAAAAAAAAAGGCAGAGGAGAGGTGCGGTTTCATTCGCTCAGTGAGAAGAGTATTTTTTTTCCAACTACTTTGAAAAAGAAATCATTTCTAAGACAAGGATTATGATTCTAAGCCACTACTATAATAACAGAAAGAATAAATTCCTTAATCCTAAAGTGAAGGGAAGATATCGCTGCCACAGAGAAATAAAATCACGGGGCAGGAGATATTTCTCAATCTGACATCGCTCTCCAATTCTAATTGTTACATATACTGACGGTATGACACTTGACTGACAGTGCAAATTAGTGCAGGCCCGGGTTGCCATCGACTTGTCGTGAAGAGGTGAAGATGGGGAAAAAATAGAAGCGAAACTCAAGCTATTGTTGCCGAAAAGTTAAAGAATACATAACAATCTTGAATAATTTTGCAATACGCGTGATGTTAGATTCAGTTTTTCTTTTTTAAATCTACACTTTTTTTCTACAGTTAAACCAGGGAGCTTGTTCATGAATCATTCTTTCCCACAGCCAACAAAAGGTCCATGACAGAAACACTGTATGTCTAATTAATGCAGAGCTGACAGTGTGCAGGAATTTAATATTTCCTTATGCATGACTTCATTTTTCCTTCGTTTGCCATGCGTGCATTAGACAAAACTAAATTTGGAATTTATGCGCTTTTAAAAATATATATTATCGTTTCCGAAATAGAGCGAGAAGAGATAACCTGAATAAGAAACATGGATGTGACAAAGTTTGTAATTCTGACTGTATGTGACAGGTTATTTCCTTGTAGAGACTTCCTACTTCCCCCGTGGGCGTCGGCTGATTGACAGCGAGCAGAGGAACAACTAGCGCTGCAGTGATATGAAAATAAACTCAGTCGCTTTGAAAAGGAGATTAAACCCAAACTTATGGAAAATGCATGTTTACTGCCATTTCATTAGCACGCTGCCATTTGGTTTGGTTTACTGTAGAGCTGGTGACAATAATATGAATAAACAATAAAATCTAATGCATTTGTTTTTCACAATAAAATCTCAACTGATGCCTTGTCAGGTTCAGACTATATATAGATATTTTTGTCAGTTATGTTTTTGTGCAATTATAAAGCCATCTTCTTGCCGTGGCTTGGCAGAGACATGACAGACGACATGTTGCTCTCAACCGACCAATCATCACTCTTCGTCTCACAACCTGCATGATGTCACAGAGAAGAAGGTGCAACAGACTTTTATCTTGTGTCCTGAAAAGCCAAAAAACAAAGAAAAAGAAACAGTGACCTTTCTTCTGTTTTGAGGCGCGTGGCACCAACAACATCACTCCTCTTTCATTTTGCCATGTTTGCAGGCCGAAAAGAGTGTGTGCTCCAATTGGTCAACATTTCTTCATCGTGGAATTTGAACGTACTAGCCTTTCTGTCAGGTCCTCATGAGACACCCAACCCTCATTGTCACTCCTGATCTGTCTCCAGATCCAAATACAATCAGCTGATATCACCATTAGTCCACGACATGATATGACAGAAATAGCACTCGCTCACATCACTCTTACTTAGAACTCGAGTTGACATCTTCAAACGGGGTCTTTTCCACTGCAAATATTTTGGGCTCGTCTCAGCACGTCGTCACAGGTGTAATTAATCACATTAACGATGCCGTGGCAGCGAGGCAGCGTGCGCGCCGAGCCCACCTCTGCAGCACCTGCACGCAGCGCATTAATGTAATCAGCCGCACTCGTGTTCGGAAAAAAAAAATGTTTGCTGTAAAGAGTCCAAACAAAGATATTCAATTTATGGATGATAGAAAACAGTGGAAAGCAGCAAATTCTCGCATGAACTCATTAATGCTGCTTGATACTTGACTTAAGGAATTAATAAATGATCAAAAGTGTCCATCAACTAATCAATCTTTTTATCAATACTCGCTCTTATTTTGAAGGGCACAGATGTCTGTTTTGCAGTATGACAAACATGTTTTTAAAAAAGTCATCATAACTGTCAGCTTTGCAGACTTCCTGACTTCCTTCCTTCATCCGCCCTTCAATCTAACACCGAGGAGGTGGCAGGTCTCTTATCATCCATGCCAGTTTGCTTTCTTTACTCCTCTGTACGAATGCGAAGCGTCTCAGCTCTTACTCCTCAAAAACCATATCGTCGCTCTGTGCGTCTCTCTCAGACTTCTTTATTCAACAGAAACAAAAGCTCCATGGTCAAGAATCACAGCGGAGTTTTGTCAAACAACCACTTTTTTTTCGACTTCATGCTTCTAACGAGAGGAATTGGCAGCACATTTAAAGCCGTCAGACAAAATGTTCCACTATATCGCCCCTGAATATTTAGATGACCTCCTCCTGCCAATCACTCCATTGAATCTGCTGATGACTAAGATCAGCTGCACTAGATCGCGTTATGTAACCGTCTCTCCTGCTGAGCTGGGAGAAATCATTTCCGATGCAGGAGGCCTGACTTTAATTACTCAAAGTATCATTTTTAGCTCGACGTGAGAGGCTCTGGATTCCACAGACAGCTCCCAGGACTCCCGACGTGAGCCCCAGCAGTACTGACATTTTAAACAAACACATGACACTGTCCAATCATGTAGGTCACGGCGAGAAGGCGCAACCCGATGTACTGCAGCTTTATGTGTGTGTGCACAGAAAGAGGTTGCCCGAGGCTGGGTCCTGGACAAGAAAAACATGCTAACCACATCCCAAAGGGACGAGCGAGAGAGAGAGGGAGGGAGGGAGGGGAGAGAAGTCGTGATACAAGAGAGAGGAGATAAGAGAGAGTGGAAGATGAGAGCTTGATAGGGAGACACAAAGACAGAGAGACAGAGGGGAAGAAAGGATGGGGGGGGGGGGAGGTGGAGTGGGAGGTGGTGGTGGTGGTGGTGGTGGTGGTGGCAGTGGAAGATGGATTTAACCCAGGGGCAGGTTTGAGTCTGACAAACTGTCAGTAACTGAGCGGGGGTGACTACAAGTCTACATGTAAATTGGATGCAAATCTGTGTGTGTGTGTGTGCACGTCTGTATGTGTGTGGTAGGGCTGAGGAAGTGCTAGTGACAACACATATCACTGGGCGCCACGGGGGACACGACGGACAGACTGGAGTGTGTGTGTATGTGTGTGTGTGTGTATGTGTGTGTACGTGCGTGTGAAACTTTCTGCGTGCGGTATATGCATGAGCGTGTGGGTGCTGCGTGCATTAGACACTTCTTCCTCAAAGGCTGTGTGGGTGCGTGTGTGTCTCCAAGGAGATAGATTCTGTCCCATAGAATGAGAGCGTCGTCAACCATCAGCGCTTCTCACTGACATGGAGTTCCTCAAAGACGCAGAGATGAAGAGAGAGAGGAGAGGGGAGGAACAAAGAAGAAAAGGAAAAGAAAGTCTTTTGAAGGATAAACCGTGGGATTAGATAAGGTGCTCCTTCTGGACCATTGAGCCAGCGTGCATGTGTGTGTGTGTGTCTGAGGCTGTGTGTGTGTGTTTGTGGAGGAGAGCCCATTGCTCTGAGCACATTAGCTGCTCGGGGTGAACAAAGCCCCTCACCTGCAAGCTTTATAATATGGGCCTGGCAGCCAGAAGGGGGCTCTGTGTGTGTGTGTGTGTGTGTGTGTGTGTGTGTGTGTGTGTGTGTGTGTGTGTGTGTGTGTGTGTGTGTGCACGTGCATGCTTGTGTGGCAGCCAGCGAGAGCAAAAAGGATGGTTTTTTTCCTCAATAGAGAGCCAGTCTGGGTGCATGTGCATATGTCCCATATCTTGCTCTCACCGACTGTGTGTGTGAGTGTGTGTGAGTGTGTGTGTGTGTTACAGAGAGTAAATAGAAAAATGGAGGCTGCCTACCTATTCAATAGACAGTCGTTCTGGTTTGTATGTGATTGTGTGTGTGAGAGTTTGTGACCTAAATCTAGCTGTGTGTGCATCCATACGTGTGTGTGTGTGTGTGTTCCTGCTGTATTCCTTCATGCATGTGGCACAAATCCCTCCATGTGGGTGTGGGAGATTTCCAGATTCGGTCCTTTTGTTGCAGCAGTCTTGTGATGATGTGTGTTACGGCACTTTGTTACTGTGCGGCGCCACGTATCTCATCACAACAGGAGGATGGACAACACTCTGAGTGTGTGTGAGCGGCCGCTCCCCGCCGTGACCAAAAGTGGCCGGAGCTGTTTGAATTGGATTATCTCATACATTTTCTATTATCCAGCAAGACCTTGAAAGAGATGGGCCTGCTGAGAGCCAGAGCCCCTCACATAAAGGGTTTGGCCAATTTGTAATATGCCTCCTCTCTCAAGTCGGAACATTTGTTTAACTGGTTTTATTTATCCCGACTTATCCAGGTTAGTCTCGATGAGATCAAGGCGCTCATAAACAGAGCTGGCCAACGCACCGGCAGCACCATTAATTAGCAGGTAAGAAAAAAAAAATTAAAGCATGTCAGTGTGGATGGTGATTAATCCCAGAAAACACTGGAGAGAAAACTAGAGCGAGCGAGAATGAGGGAGAGAGAGAGAGGCAGCAGACAAACATTAATTGAAGCTATTAAATTATCACATCACCTGTAGTGGGAACTGTGGAGCAAACGTGCCCACATCCACAGGGAAATGCCAATTTATAAAGGGTCAATTCACCCAAATTACATGCAGCATCTGGTGTCTCTTCTTACAGGTAGGTTCAGTTCTTTTACGCTGAGGTTTTGAGATATCATTTTCTGAGACTGTCACTCTCGTGTGATGGGTGTTAGAAGAATTTCATTTCTGATGCTGGCAAGATTGAAAAACGTGTCTTAGTTCACTCGGAGACAAAAATGGGTCTGCAGATTTTTCTGAGTAACAGGAACATCCAGGACATGTTGCTGTGGAGCTTTTCAAGCAAATAACAGCAGAACTATCTTCATGACTGGATGGAGCCACATAGAGAAATGATGGTTAATGTATGATAGCTGGAAACAAGCATGACACTGATGCACATGATGTAAAGTCACATTGGCTTCACTAACACAGCTAATTCATATGCAAACATTCACCAATTGACACATCCAGCAGATACATAGCACTTGAGTTTCTAGCCACCTGATGAGTCCAATATTCATTCTCCTGTTTTCAGTCTCCCCAGAAATGAACTAGTTGCAGTTGTAGTACTTTACAAAAACACTGTGAGTTTGACTTGGGTGGAGGGACTACACAGCTGTTGGGTCATGGTCTCAACCTTTTTTGCGATCATCAGCCACTCACAGATATTTTCTAGTCGGGTGCTTCAAACCATAAAACACAGTGCATGAGCGTTGTTAAGTCTCTCAGGAGTTAATGATGCTCACGTTCATTAGTTGCAACCGGATACGTTCAGGTCAGCAAACACACAAACACATTCCATGAACACAGTCTTTTAGAGCATTTATGCACAACAGTGGGTGGAAAACAGCCTCTCAAAGAAAAAGGCCATGAAACCAGAACACATCAAAATCATCTGTCATAAATGATACACATAAACAGTATCTTATTTCTGGCACGGCGTCAGGAAAGTTGCCACATTATTTCTCCACTGTGCCGAGAGCAGAAAGTTTGCGCCGGCAGCACGGAAACAGCGAGTGATTATCAGTCCTATAAATATGAAGTCAGCGCCGGCGACCTTGGAGAGAACGCCCTTCTCAAGCTGTTTTCGTCGGGAGCAAACTTTTGATGCGCGCGAGAAGAGACGGCACATCCTGATAGCTCAATACGGGCTGCGTGCTTGATGTTGTGTGATCAATTAAGACGCACAGCTGTTCCTTTTCCCAGCTGTTTGTGTCATTTCGGGCGCCTCAGACAATAGATGCTGCTCGGATGTCATGCATTATTCCTGCACAGTCTCTGAGCCTCTGCCCACATAAACATGTTGTGTGTTAAATGGTGACCTTTCAGAAACACATAAGCAGGAATTGAAAAAAGTGCACTAAGCATTAAGTAAATGTATTTTATACTGTGTTTTGTTTGACATTTATGCTCCAGAAAACTCATCATAATTCACACTATAGCCTAAGTGTAAAGTCTGGCTGTGATATAAGGGGTTAACGGTTCAGTCCTACCTTGAAAAACAAGCTGGATGACAATGGATCTTTTCTTGAGGATTTGTTTGGCTGCCCCTCACTTCCATCACAACACTTCCTGCTTTCTCTCAAGCATGTGATCAATTCATCCAATCAGGAGTTAGGAGTGAAACAGGTGAATGTGAGGGAGACCAACACAAATACTTTTAGATTATTAGGATTGTTTTAAATTGCTAATAAAAAAAATCTACTGTGTTCATGTTTATTTTGTAAAAACTGGAATGTACTTTATCATATAATCTCAGCTATTCACTTTTTTGTTTTTCAACCTGGCTCTTATTTTTGTTGCTTTGACCATTTTGTCATCATTTATTATAACATTATATTCAGGAAAGCGTTTGCTGAGTTGTGGGAATGAGGCAACACAGCTAATTATCTAAAGCACTTTGTTTGGAAGTAAAACCAAAAGAAAAATCTCACACACGATCCATCATTGATAGTCAAATTGTTTTTGTGCAAACGACTACACCAACAACAACAGTCTGTAAACTGTGATGGATTTTTATGATGGACAGTTTGGCAGTGGTGGAAAATAATTTTTTGTATTTGCTCAAATTTTTTTTTTTTTTTTTTTTACAAAAGTACAGATCTTTTCTTGAGTGTTTCCATTTGATGCTACTTTCTAATTAAACTCCACTCGATTTCAGAGCTTAGTTACTTTTCAGAATAAGACAAGGTAAATCTAACTTAAACCAGCTGCTCCTAAAAAAAATCAGTTTTGTTTCAATAACTGTTTGGGGTTCAAAGGTCAATTTATGTGTTCCTTCACAATAAAGCAAAGATTAGAGAACAGTCAAAAACAACAAATACAAAATTGTGTTGCAGATCTTTTTCCTCTTCCCTGCCTCATTAATCATCTCACGGTGGCTCAGATTTATCTTGTGACCCTCTGGAGGGGGGTCCGACCCCCTAAAACAACCTAAGTGTTTCTAAGCAGATAGTTTTATCTGCTCACATTAACCTGCTACAGCAGTAAGGCAGATTAATGCAGCAGTGAATACTTGACTCTTCCATGTGTTTTCCACTGGTGCAATCTGAGAAACAACTTCGCATCAGCATCATTTTCTTCCCAGTAAGTTTTCTAACCTTGGAGTTTGTTTACCAGTATGATCTTCTGACTGCTCTATTTCTGGCCCCGCTGGACTTCTTTTGAGCAATTTCACAGCATTCACAGATCACAGCGAGCAACTTGGTGAATACAGTCTTCCTATTATGACCAAAACTTTGCAAAGCCCAAGATGCAATAAACCAGAATTATCCTGTGCATTTTACATGAGCTGGGATGATTTTGGTGTCTGTCTTCTCATCTTTTTTTTTTTTTTGCCAGAAGGCTGGTTCCTCAAAAAAAGAAAAAAAAACTTGCCGTAATCCTCAAAGTTTAGAAAGAGAATTAGCTTTAGATTAAAGTTGAGGAATGAATGTTGTCAGTGGAAAGTCCTCACAAGTGCGGCGGCACAGAGTGGTGTGTGTGCAGAAAAAAGGCGCAGCATGAGCAATGACAGTGCCAGGGTCTAACAGGGGGAACCAACCTCGCCAGGGCTCCAGAGCCTAGATTCATTGCTTTAGTAGCAATGCATTTTTGATGTGCCCCCTTTCTGCTTCAACTTCTCCGTGCGACCCTGACGGAATAACAGCGCCACCAGCAACCTTCCATATAGCTTAAATTTACCCTGTGACGTTTGCAATGTGTAGGTGTTTGTGTGTGTGTGTGAGTGTGTGTGTGTGTGTGGTGAGAAAGAAGGAGCACAGGGGGACGAAAAGAAAGACAGAAAGACAGAGGGAGACAGCAAGAAAGGGAGAAAATGTTCCCCCTTGCCTGTTAAATATTTGAGAAGCCTTCTGTGGAAAAGTGATGCAGTCAGAGACAGGCCTGTTAGCTCAGTGTGTGTGTGTGTGTGTTTGTGTGTGTGTTGATGCAGAGAGAGAGACAGGGCTGTTAGTTAGGACTAATTCAGCCGTGAGTGAGCGAGAGGGAGCACTTTCACTGTTTATTTATCTACCTGGGAGAGGGAGAGAGGGAGGGCAAAGAAGGAGGGGAGGAGGAAGAGGAAGGGGAGAGAGAGAGAGAGAGAGAGAGAGAGAGAGAGAGAGAGAGGAAGAGAGAGAGAGGCTGGCCAGGTTGTCACAAACCATTAGACAGACGGGCCCAGTGTGCTCTGCCCCATGTCAATGAGAGAGGCCTGGCTAAAGACAGCCGTGTGTGTGTGTGAGTCGTGGTTGTGTGTGTGCATGTGTGTGTGCATGTGTGTGTGAGTGTGCGTGCACGTGTGTGTTTATGTCGTCCTTTGTGTTTGTTTATTTATGGATGTGGTTTTTGCACAAGTGCTCGCAATTGACAGAGAAATAATGTGGGCTTGTGTTTACTGGCACAAGTGGCTGAAATTAACTGAGAGAAGGTAAAGGCTGTGTGTGTGTGTGTGTGTGTGTGTGTGTGTGTGTGAGAGAGAGAGAGAGAGAGAGAGAGAGAAAGTCTCTAGACATTGATGAGAGGAGGAGGCAGGATGCCCTCATTGTCTAAGACAAAAGGAGCTCCCTGTGCCACTGAACAAAATATCCTGAGTGCATGCACACACACACACACTTCCACTTGTGCCTGAGTGTGTGTGTGTGTGAGTCTTGCTCACTCATTGTAAAAGACATCAATATTGCAATATTCAGCCAAAACACTGCTGAGACAAGGAGGATAAAATGAGGTGGAATAAAGAGTGATGTGCTCAGAAGGCATGTGGCACACAAATGGAATATTTTGACTCATACATGTCAGACAGGTGTGTTTCTCTCTCTCTTTCTCTCTCTCTCACACACACACACTCACACACTTTGAGGCCAGACTCAAACTCACTTGGGGTTGGAGCTGTTCCAGTAGACAGCGTGTCTGTCAAATATGATCTTCTCCTCTGCCCACACGGACACCCAGGACAGGATAGTCAGCACCACCACCTCCATCACACACTTCTGCCCGAGCTGGCACAACATCATAGACATCCAGGTGGACTCTCTCTCTCTCACTCTCTCTCTCTCTTTCTCTCTGGGCTCAGGCTTTCACTGCTGCTGCTGCCTCTCTGCTGCAGAAATCCTCTCTAGAT
Organism: Centropyge bicolor; assembly: GCA_037975185.1. Taxonomy (NCBI): domain Eukaryota; kingdom Metazoa; phylum Chordata; class Actinopteri; family Pomacanthidae; genus Centropyge; species Centropyge bicolor. Next base: position 721,764 of record JBBMOC010000052.1, on the reverse strand, counting down.
CATTAATGTCCGTCTGCGCGTCTTTGGACAGATCGGTTCATGGGTCGTTAACTGGCTTGATGCTTGATCCCCAAAGGCTGATTTTTCAAGTCATGCTGGACGGTTGCAAGTCGCTCTCAAACTTGGTGGCAGAGCAGGGGAACGGGAGGATGCACATGTTATCTTAAAGGCGGATGGTGCCGGTGCGTCTCTTCTGCAAGGTCCCAAACTTTTCTCCCATTACGCACGGCCGCGGAGCTGGATGCGCCACCTGGATCAGAATCTCCTCTTTCTCCAGAAAAAAACAAAATCAGTTAAGCTCCAAAATTCACCCAAGGTTTGTGCATAAATCTGCTGTATCTTTGCACATGAGCAGACTCGCAGCAGCGTCAAAATCGGCCGTCATATTTGTGTGCACAGATTTGGATGTGCAGCCTGGCGCACGCTTTGTTCCGCACCTCTCGCCGCGCAAAATAAAATCTCTCCACAGCCTCAAAAAAATGCATCCACTTGACCTTTTTTCTTATAGTAGTTCTTCTTTCTCAAATTCTTCTCATTTGCAAAGAAATAGAGCCACATCCCCGGACAGACAGACGAGTCCTTCCTCTCCTTATTCGCAGTCCAAACTTGGCGCACAATAACAACTGCGAGACTGGAGCATCCTCCTCTCTCTCTCTCTCTCTCTCCCTCTCTCTCTCCCCTCACACACACACACATGCACACACCAGGAGCTCTCACAGCATCTCCACTTGGTGATCCCTCCGCCGTCACTGGCTCTCATCCAAACGCGTCGTCCGGCCAGGCGGCGCTGCGCCCTCGCTCTCCGTGCGTCACGCTGCCCCGGCGCATCCAGCGAAGGATCACAACCCGTTCCCGTGCAAACCCTCCACCTATGGCGGCATCAACGGCACCCTGAGTCGGTCTAAGTCACCCCCCTCCCCCTTTCTCTCTCTCCCTCTCGCTCTCTCTATCGTCGCCTTCCTGCGCGGGCGGGGCCTGTAGCCGCGCCGAGCCGCGCCGCGCTCCCCTCCGGTTCCACCGGGCTGACTCACCGCGTCCCCCGGTGCCACATCACCCGGGACGTATGGAAGATTTATCAAAGCTTCAACTCTATTACAACCACATTTTTATAATTGAGAAAGTCAATTAACCCCGTTGCATGACATGAATCAGGATTTTGGCTGCAAACAGACTGAAGTTCTGCAGAGAGAAAGTGGAATTTGCAGCTTTGTTTGTGTTAATTTGTGATTGTTTACTTCTTATTAATCACCTGTTTGACTGGAGGAGGCTTGTTTTAAAGCTCCCATAAAGTTTCCCCCTTTGTTTGAAAGCTCTGGCCCTGATGGATGAGCTGGGAGAGGCAGAGGAAGAAGGCGTCTGATGGATAGTTGGAACAGTGGAGTCATTTTCCATCAGTGTCCATTAGGCCCCAAAGGGCAAGAGGAGGCAGCACAGACTCTAAAACCTGTGAGCCATAAACCTCCAGACAGCGCTCAGTCTGACAGAGAGCACCCCTGCTGCCTCCGTCCTGTGTGTCTTTGCATCGAAAAACATCCCCATCTTGACTCAGCACCAATGGAGGGAGATGCTATTGGAGGATCATTTCCACAAAGAGCTCCATGATTCTTCCAACATGTGTCAATAACCGGGGGGGGGGGGGGGGGCATCGATCCACATTGGAGCTCATTCGGCCTCGACAAGATGGGAATTGATTCGAGAAAATTATCTGCAACAAGTTCATTTGCATCCTTTAAAAGGGCAGAGGGAAACTGGATGAATGAACTCGATGAACTTTGTGTAGAACACACTCCTTCAGGCTCCTACAAAAGACCTGAAATCAGACCCCCCGACTCGTCGCTCAGTTCTCAATCCTAACAGCTTTGAACTGAACCTTTCTGCAGCTCCATCTTTCACATCTCGTTGTGCCTCTCGGTTGGATCCTTTATGCAAAGTGTCCTAGTTTTGCTTTGCCCTGCTCTGCCTGCAAAGTAATGTCTATAATTTGGGCTGCATGAATTCAGGCAGGGAGCAAACCCATGCACCCCCCCCCCCCCCTCCCCTCCCCTCCACCTAACCCAAATACAGCTGCATGTTGTCCGCCTATGTGGATGAATTATTCAACATCTGTCTGAGGCGTGCATATGTAAACAGGTGGATAGTCTCCTGATGGCTTTTTTAAGGGGAGCCACTATAGACCAAAAGACATCCTTCACCTCAGATTCGGGCTTCTCCTCCTCCGCTGTCACTCTGAGTGGGAGTCTAAATCTCATATAAGCCGTGCAGACTACACAATATTGGGTGTATCCAGACACGAAGGCCTCCTAAGTGATCCTAAATCTAAATGAATGTGGGTCAATGTGTGGAGGCATGGCTCCTTAAAAGGGCGTTAAATCCTGGAATTTATAGCTGGTTAAGTCTGTGATTGCTGTGCAGTTTTATCTCAGCTCGAGAGAGACATAAATTATAGACACATGAGTCGTCTCCCAGCTCCAGATCTTAAAACCAGAAACAGATGCATGTGCGTCTTTCTCAAGCTGTTGACTAACAAAGCAGCCATTCTTTAAATTCTCACACATCCAGCTCCGTTCTTTCTCACCGACTCACTGGCTTTTGTGGGAGATTGAACACGTCGCAAATTATATACGAGGACGGTCTCTTGAACCACTTGACCTCACCCTGTTCAGGCACCACCGGGTTTGCATTTGTGTGTGGCCTTGGTGTTTGCCGGTATTTGCTTGATTAGAGGCCGCAGGACTAATGTAAATAAATGCTGCCAGATGTGGACGGACCACCGCCCCACATGGTTCCGTTTAGGGCTGGATGAAGCCAGGATCATGTCGAAGGGTCTGGATTTGGCAAACACATGGCACGACGCAGCGAAGTGGTTAAAAGTACAACTGGAGTGACATCCTGGATGTTGTAACAGAGCTTTATAGCACATACAGTAATTTCGGAAAATAAATGTTTGCCCTTGCTGTACACACACCGCTTTGCCAGTTTACGGCATTTAAAACGTGTCTCGGCAGATTAAAATTATATGAAGCGTCATATTTTGCGTGCCAGTGATTTCTTGAATTTGATAACCCAAAAAACATCACAAATCTATGTTTGGATCATCTTACTTTGAGTTATCCTTCCACCCAATTATGCAATCTCTTTGCATTTCAATATATCCCAAAGAGGATTCTGTGTAGACTGCTCCCTGCTCTAAATTACTCTCGGTGCAGAGCGAAATACTAAGATGCTGCAAGTAAACAAGGGTGTGAGGTATCAAAGCGGCATCAAAGCGTCAAGCTGCTGCCGTGGAGTTTCCTGACGAGTGGGGAAATAGTGAAGATGTTTTTAAAAAGGGTACCTGAATATATCTTGGCAACAGCGACTGTTCTAACACCTTGAGGGCTGCATTAAAATAAATGATCTGCTCAAGTGTACAACCTTCTTTTAGGATAGTAAAACATGCTGTTTGGGTTTCTGTCATGTTGCCCAGCATGTATGAGACAGTCTTCACTATGACCTTCAAGCACGCTTTCTTATGCAAAGTAACACCAGGAGAGAAACGAGCGTCTTCGTCGTGGAATTACGCCAAGTTGGAGCTCGCCATATTTAAGACCACACTCCACAAACTGCTGGGATTATGCAACAAAATCCAGCTCCTCTCAGCCACAAATACAGACACCCCTGGACTCAATTCTCCCTTTCTCTCAGTTGTCCCTCTCTCAAAAGGCAGAGAAGATCTGAGGTTAATCCTCTCTGCCACTCTGTAAGGAAGTAGGAGAGAGGGGGGAAAAAAAGAGGAATAATGCCAGAAAGCCCAAGGAGGCACTTGAGATTAAGCCACTAACTATTGACATTGTGTGACTGGCAGGTAAAGTCACCTCTGCTCAACAGCCTTTGATTACCAGCAGAGAGCAAGACCTCCCCCTAGTGGATCAGGAGGGATATAACTATGTTGTCATTGAGGTTTTTCTCTCACATCCCAGAGGAACTTGGTGATAAACATGGATGCCAGATATGCCCGATAGCCATGCTTGTGTTTTATCTTAATTATTCATCTTGTGCGATACGGAGACTTTGTTTCCACAGCAACCTGGCTCGTCTCCTCAGAGTCGGGACAGACCTGCTAAACTGAAAAGGTCAAAGCGGAGCACAGGAGGATGGAGGATTATTCAGAATCATTGAGAATAGCAAGGCTCCAGCACTGCATATCAAATTAACTCCTCCACCCTGCTGTCTTCATCATCGCAGCTGTCTCATCGAGGGATTGGAACAGGATTGAGCCCAGATGAGCAGTCAGTCAAGTTTCAGATGGGATGAGTACAAAGTTGGAAATACAGTAAAAGATTAAAAAAAACAACAACCCACCAGTAGTAAACAGGATGGGAAATGTGGAAAATGTTACGAGGTGTTAACCGTTACAGAGCAGCAGGGGAGAAGAGACAGAAACCAAATGAGGCCAGATGAAAGGAGGAACAAACTAAAGATTTATTGAAGGCAGCAGAAGATGCAAGAGACAAGAACAGAATGGCAAAGGGGGGGAGGTGGGGGGGCACATACAGAGACACTTCTGTGTTCAGATAGGTTTAATGTCTTTGTGTTACAAAAGTTTTTTTTTTGTTTTTACAGCTCCGGAGAGCTCAATAGGTCTGTATTGTTTTATCAAAATATACATGTTTTGAACGTAAAGTGGATATAATCCAAATGATTTTGTGGTACAAAAACATGAATATATACAACCATCAACCCCGCTTCATACATTAACCCCGCCCCACCCCCATATAAAAAAGGAGAGGAAAATAAAAGCTTTTAACAAAAAGTGAAAGGCATATAATCTTCTACACTGTCGACTTCACAGCTACGACTGTGGTTCAATTAAGTATTCAATCTAAAGCAATCTCTACCAAAGTAGGCTCTTTGTAAAGTCAAACAAACAAAAAGGGATACAATATACAGTATAGGCTGAAATCCAAAAGATATATCCTGTGACTTCTGTCCAAGGCATCGGAGACAAAAAAAGGAACTTGAAGCCTTGTGTACTTGTGGAATAGCAGGAATGTGGAAAAAAAACCTTTAAGAAATCACAACACTACAAAACAGCGGGGGGTAGAAGATACTTTGGTCCTTAACAGCAATAACCGTATGCAGCTACATGAAGCTTCGTTAAACCATGCATAATAATTCTTTTACAAAAATAGAGACAGAGCGCATCTGTATCTGGTCCAAAACTACAGTGGTCGAGGCTGTGGAAACCGGTGCTTTGAGGCACGCAGGAATGTGACGACGTTTAAGACTTCAGCGTGATGGTGCCAACTTGGACCTATCATTGAGGAAAAGTGCACTAAAGAACCTGACTGTGGTGTCAGTGGACACAGACAGGGAACGAGTGAGGGCTGCCCCACCCTTTAATCCTGTTATCCTGAATTTAAGGGAGAAAAAAAAATATACTGGGTTTAAGACACAGTCCAGGACTGCTGTTTCTTTCAATTGACAAATGCCTCCAAGCTGCCCTCTCACAGGTATCACCTGAATATAATGGGATAAAGGCATCTTTGCAGACAGGTAAGATAAGATAAAACACCTGAATGAGAGGTAAACAAAGTCAACTGACCGGGCCAGAAAGTGTTTCAGCCTCCGACTAAACACACAGGAGTCAAGGCACTGTGATAATGATACAACCCAGCCACTACATATAGCTATCAGTTAAGCTTAGAAGTGATAAACACGTAAATGCTAACATTAAAAGAAAAGATAAATGAATATATGTGTCCACATATAGAGGAACATAATATGGTTAAATGAGGCCCCAAACACCATTGTCCCTACTGAGAAAGGACTAAATGGAGGTGAATGGGGACTGTAAGACAGGAAGGCTGGATACAGCTCGACTCCTGCCACAACACACCTAACAGAGCTACATCACCTAGCAAAAATATTAGGCATCTAACTGACTTACATTCAGAGTTTCTACATACATATAATGGGGATATATGCATACAAATCCTTAGATAAACATTTGTGTTCTTAAGAGGAAACAGAAGATTGAATGAGCCACTTTCCCCCCATTTTAACAATGCTGGTTCATATCAAAAGGCATGAAAAATAAAGGCATTTTGAGAGCCACATCTTATCCAAGTGAAGCCAGAGCAACGCTTTAGGCAATCTGGCAGGGGCAAAGTAAGGCACAAGACTGTAGACGTATTGAAAGAAAAAAATGTGTCCTTATTGAATAACTTCAGATAGTGGTATGGATCCCCCGAAGCAAATAGGTTGGTAGTTAGAAGAGGACAAAAATAAAAACAGATAGTAGGGAAATAAATTGCTGGGTGGTCTGTGAGCCAAAACAAAATCCTTTGTCTCAAACCGTTTCTGACTGGCCAAACAGGTTCAAAGTGGCATTTCAAAAAAGGCACACACACACACAGATATATCCACACAACTATCATAGTAAAAGGAATGCTGAAGTGTGTCTGGTGTGGATACGATTCATCCACATAAGCGTACATCCACGGTGGAGGGTGTCTTCTTTTTTCTTTTTTTTAGCGATTTGGTCTAAAGTGACAGTTCATCAACAGCCCCTACTTTACCTCCAATATATTAACAGGATTCATTGCAGAATGTTGCTCATTTCCCGGGACCCCACTTAAAACTTTATGATAGAACAAATTAATGATTAGGTTTGGGTAGCAAGAGCATCTCCTGAACTGGAACCAGTTCAAATGTCATCACAACCAGGGATTTGATCATAGACGCTTAATTCCATTGACTGATTGCTGAACTAAGTTTGGACCTATTGCTTTACATTGGCTGTTACACTTGTTCCAATGTAGGTAACTGATGTTTAAGCTAAGCTCGCAAGTAATGCAGTGGAGAATTCTAAAAAAATGCAGCATGGTACAAGAATGCAGGCCAAAGTCATAATGCCCCAGAATCAGTAAATGTTAGCAGGTCTAGTTCAAATACAAACAGAAAAAAAGTATTTGTGCATGACACGATGAGATATTCATCATTTTGTCATATTTTACCTTTAATTTAAAATATCTTGTAATTTATGCTGAATTAGTTTGTGACAGTCAAAAAAAAGAGGCTTTTTTGTTTTCAGCTTATCTCGGTGCCTTCTGATGACAAAAATTGAACCAGGAATCAGAACTAGAATTAATAAGTAGGCTATCAAATCCTGTGGCCCAACCTTTTAACAATGGGAAATAATTAAGAATGAGGCTGAAGGGAGCAACAATCTACAAAGAACCACAACCATAAATATGTAATGGTGGCCATTTCCACTGAAGGCAACCTTGACAAAAGTAGCATTCAGATGGCAATAGACTTGGAGGAAGAAAAGGCACTCAGATGGTGGACTTTGAGAAGGACACTCGAAGGTGGTGGTTCTCTCCCAGATCGTGGTTGTGGAACTCGATGAGGGACTCAATTGCCTCCTCCACTGAGCCCATCTGGATCAGGGCCATCTTGCGGTCCTTTCTGTTAAATAAAGAGACAACAAAGTCAACATGCTGTCCACTTTTGTGAGGGCTGCCTGCTATTTGCTATGCTGTACTTCAAAGGCTGAGTAAGGTGCCTTGCAGAGCATAGAGAAAAAAAAAAATCAGACCATGAATATAACTTCATAGTAGTTTTGGAGGTCATAGAGTAAGACAAAAATTCATCCACCATAACATAACAATTCAATAAAATTGACTGTGACTGGACTGAGACTCACTGAAAGAACTTGAAGGCCTTGACTGTGGCTCCTGAACTGGCAAAAAGCCTCCTGAGGTCATCCTCCACCACAGAAGGCCTGAAGGCAGAGAGGAAAACAAAGAATCAACACAAAGCATTTATGTGGGTTTACGTTCCCTTACTTATTTGCATTTTTGCATTATTTACTGGTGTGATGAAACGAGACACAAGAGACATCATTAAATCTAAAAATGCACCTCTAGAGCAGCATGTTTAGAAAATACTCTTACTACTACTTAATCCAAAGCACCAAATATAGAAAAAAAATGAGTCAGGACTACAAAGGAAAAAGCTTAGAGCACGAAAGCTGCTGGGGAGAGAGTGGGAATGAAAATGAGGCTCCTGCAGCAGAACTCACGGTATGTTGGAGAGGTGGAGTGTTGCAGAGGGTGGGAAGATGTTGGAGTAATTTTTGGAGCCGGGCTTCTTGAAACGGTGCAGCGGTGAGTTGCTGTAGTCCTTTGTGAGGCCCTGGTCCTCGTGGCCCTCTCTGGGCAGTTGCACTGTGGTGTGTTTGGAAAATGCCACGCGCATGTCCCTGCCATGAAGACGCTGGCCGTTCAGGTGGCTCATAGCTGAGAGATTAATAAGATAGTCAGTGGTTGTTTTTAAGAACGCCACTCACATAAAGCCGGTTTCCACACACAACTCTAAACAAGACTGACTTATGACTTCACACATTTTCCTTTATTGCCAGCACAGATGTACTGCTCCATTTTAACTGTACAGGGGTCAGCTGAGTTGAGCTAAACAGCTACTTTATCTTCGGAGTTCCTGGAACGAATATAAGGAAACTGACAGGATCATACACTTGTCCTTGGTTGCCCTCAGTAAGAAAACACATCTACAAATGTTAAGTCAATAGACAGGTTGCTCATAAATTGCTTATCACTGGTTCCAGTCTTTTCGGTTTCAGCTGCTCACTGACTGTACTCTAAGCTAAAAAGTAACACTAGCTGATGTCAACTTTTACTGCAACTGTCTAATGTTGATTGCTGTAGGTTTTTGGCAGGCAGTCATTCCTGGCACAGACCACCAAAGTAGAGACAAAAATATGTCACGATGTTCAGTTTTAATCAAACAACACAGAGAGAAGTCTAAACAAGCGATGCGACCTTGCCAAATTTGTGGACTGCCTCACTATTTAAGATGTTGTTTCCAAGGACGGATGACAGCAGTAACAGTAAAAGGCATCCCTACAACGTAGCTACTGTAATAATGTACTGTCCTCCTTTGATTGGATTAGAATCTAAATATGTACCTAATATCTTACAGTGTAAGGGAATGACTGAAATGTCTTTACAGTGAAAAAGAAAGAAAGATCCATTATGTTCGCTCACTGTTACAACCCATCTACATTTGCTGAAATGTTCTCATATACTAGTATGATTTTTTTTAAAATCAATTTCCATTCATATCCCTCTTGTTACATGTGCACTTCAGTCACATTTCAGAAAATATTTTTTGGACACTTTTAATGCACTTATTGATGGTAAAGCAAATAAACAATCTGAAAACAGTCGAGAGCTGTTGTTTGCTTGGCTGAGGCCCACTAGATAAAGGCTCAAAACAATGTATGGCAAAATGATGTGAGGCAAAAACAAGATGAAAGAAAATTATAGATCAAAGAAAGCAAATAGTGATTTGCAGGGCTGGAGTGCAGTTACCTAGCTGAGCCTGTGTGCCATCAGACATCTGGATCAGAGCATTCTCCTTTTTATTGAATAGGATCTTCACTCTCATCACATCGCCATACACACCTAAAGAGGAAGAGGACGGTGTCACAACACAAGAGCAACAAAGAACACTGCAGCCTCAACAGGAGCCACACAGCCAATCACAGCAACAAAAACAATTTAAACCATCAAATCAGGGACATTAATATTCATAATGCGAGTAAATGAATACTGGCTAACTAATGAGTAATTGTCAAGCTATTCTACTAATTTTCAGTTTAATTCTGCATCTCTAGAACTAATTCTACATTCGCCCTTTTAGATAATGACACAGATGCCGACAGCTAAAACGGTTATGCTGGAGAAGGGGGAGGTAGTGATTTGAAGGCAAAAATCAAAGTGGAATAAAATGAGTGGTTCTGATTAATTTCATTGATCTACAGTGAAGGTTGATTTCTTGACCAACTTGAGGGCCTTACAGAGAGACATGCAGGAATAAACTAAACATGCACATACCCACATTAGAGTAACTGAGACAGACTGCAAAAGAATAATATGGTGACATAATCCAAGGGATATGCCAGCTCACAATCACTAAAAAAGCAGCAGCATTTCATCTTTCTATGTACGGTTGCTGAGTGACTCAAGGCAACCAGAGAAAAATCAACCTAACAAAAATGAAATTTGATGAATTTTCATGGCTTAAAATTGAACCGTGTGGAACCAAATAAAGTGTTGACTTTTATCCCTTTCCTGAGGGCGATGCTTTAGAATTTAGATCGGCTTCCCGCTTCATTCCCGAACAAAATGATCCCCACATTTCTATTTAGTGAGGCAATATTTCCATTGAGGGGCTGTGCTCTTTGAAGATGAAAAACTGGAATTTTTTTTTTTTGCCCATGGACAGCCAACCACTGCTGTTAAAAATTAAATGAAATGCTGCAGCTTTATGTGGTGCTCTCACCTTACTTTCCTCACACAAACCCACAACAACCAAAACAGGTCATACAAACCCCAAAACAACCGACACCCCCACCCTTCATAGCCCTGTAGCCTGATGACCAGCCATCAGTGGTTAAAAAAACAAAGCCAACAACATGAGACAAGACATGCCCACCTTGCGAGGTAACAGTAGTAATAAAAAAGGAGATGAAAGGATGATAACGTACCGAAAAGAATAAAGAGGCAGTGTGGCGTAACGCTCTTTAGAGACAGCAGGGGGAGCAGCGGGGCAGGGGGCCAAAGGGGGATAGGGAACAGGGGACAGGGGAAAAGAGACGGAGCGGAGTGGAGGACAGTGGAGTGGAGTCGCGACATGTCCGCAGGCCACAGGCAGCGAGGTCCACAGGAAGGCCACAGTACCATGGAGGAAGGAGAGGAGATGAGGGACGAAGAGAATGAAGAGAGGACAAGAGGAGGAGGAGAGGATTCAAACAGCATGAGAGAGGAGGGAGAGGAGAACAGATGAAGATGAGGTGGAGGATAGAAAGAAGATGGTCGAAGGACAGATGATGATTGAGGGGATCAAGTGCCAATGTTGTGTTTTTGTTGTGTTTTCATTTTGTGGGTGAGGCCATAATTGGGGACAATGAATTGGGGAGAAAAGGGTTGGTTGGGTGGATGGAAGGAGGAGTGGTTGTAGTAGTAACAGAGGAGTGGCAGAGGGGAGGACAGAAGGAACAATTGGTTGTGGGGCGTGCAGTCAGTTGGCAAGAGTTGAGGTGAGGGGTTTTTTTTTAAAACAAAAAAGAGGGAGAGGGGGACAGAGAAAGAAGAGAGAGAAAAAGGAAGTAAAAAACAAGGTCAGTATACACAAAGAAATGTAGTGCTTCAGACAGTAGAACTGGCTAAATTAAAATGCACTGTCACTATGGGAACACTAGGAGAAAAAGAAGAGAAAAAAAGATTAACAATGAAATACAGAAAAAGGCAGAGACAATATGTACTTTTAAATTACATGCTATGTTTGTTTAGATTAAATTATAACAGTCAAATGTGAATAGCATTTTTTATAAACCTGTTCTTACATAAAAGCTGATCTTAAAATTAACATGTTTAATGCAATGACTACATTACTACAGTAAATGTAATGAGTGTGACAAACTACACATTCTACAGGCTATTTGTGTATATATAAACCCTAATTCACAAACATGATGTGTTTCTTTAAAAAATACAATAAAAAAAGTAATATTGTCTCTCCAACAACTCAAGAATGATTTCAACTAATGGACAAAAATGAAGATATGAAATGGTAAGTTTTTTAAAAAAAGAAGTTAGTGTATTGAATAAACTTAAAATTCACAGTGAGCAAAGTGGCAGGTCAGAAATGCAGCAGGTTTGGTCAAACACAGAGAGGTCCTGAAGGAGAAAAGGTTTTGACTGAATGACCCCCTTTTTATCAAAAACAGTGGTGAAGGTACTCCAACTAGACTGATCACATGGAGGTGATGGGAAATGGGGGATAAAACAATGGAGCTCTTGAACAAATAGATCCAGGTCCATGTGCCATTGTGTAAACAAATGGCACTGTAACATTTTAACGTTTCTTAGCACTGCACTGATAAAACGCAGGATGTAGAACTGCTAAAGCCTAGTGAGTGTACTGACCTGAGGGTTCAGATTGCTGACCAACAAGACATTGTGTCCCCCAGAGGGAGCGAGCCCTGACAGACCGAGCCGGCTAGCGGCAGCTGCTGCGGCTGCCATGCCACCATGGCTCACACCAAGTGACGCCAGGGCACCGGGAATACCAGGCACCGACAGACCTAAGAGGAACAAAATATCACTTTCAACATTTTGCTCTAGTCATTCTGAAGAGATCTGGTAAGAGTAGTATGAAAACTGGGAAAGACATGAAGTGTTAGCATCAAGATCAATTAAATACTTGGAGAATGGATACAGATTTCAATATAAATGGAAAGGTTTGTGTCCTGACCTGCTGTCTGTTGGATGGCAAAGGTGGGGGGGAAGGCATGAGCTCCACCATAGGGAGAGGCTGAGATTATGCCCGGTGCAGCTGGAACAAAAGGCAAGTGACAAAAATAAGAAAACAAACTTCTCCTTCAAATCAATACTTGCAATAAAGATCATGGTACAAAATCCTTGAGGAAATTTGCCTTTCTTGACTATGTGTACATTGGCTTACGCTTGTTAACAATGATCAGGACCAAACACAAAAACTTCCAAAAATTACGTCACACTCTTACCAAATGCAGCAGCTGCCATGGTCTGGTGGTCAATGGAGGGCTGTGAATCTGCAGTAGGGAGGTCTGGTCGGGTGTAGTCCCTGCTCTTGTCGTTGTTGTACTTGACATTGAGGCTGGTGAGCTTGGAGAAGCTGATTCTCAGGGTACAGCAGGCGTTGTAGATGTTCTGTCCATCGAGAGACTGAGACAGATTTGGAGCATTAGGCTTATGACAACTTGTGTGATCTGTTTTACACCGTTTGATCAATTGCTCCCCAGTGCACACACTGCACTGCTGCAACAGTTTGCTTGAATTTGGTAACATGTAAACTCAATCCTGCAAAGGTGACAAAGCAACTTTTTAACCAATGGCTACAAGTTCAGACTGAAACACTGTGACAAATAGCATTAGTTGTACCAGTCTTACCAGTTTAGCATGCTGAGCTGTCATGCCATCGGCATACTGGATCAGAGCCTGGAACTGGTTGTTCTTCGTGAAAGTGATGATCTTCAGCACAGTACCAAATTTAGAGAAAATCTGGGGATGGGAAACAGCACAATTAGAGTTGGCATCATGGCAACACTCTCACATACAATTTTTCATTACAACTGTACTGGAAGACAAACAAAGGGAATATTTTTGCATATGTATTTTTAATAACAGTCCCACTATTGCCAACATGCATATTTTGTTTATGTAGTGCTATCAAATTTGCAAAGTGTTTTGCAGAGAGAGTAATAAATGTGAGCCAGAGACAAACATGTCAATATGTAAATACAGAGTGTCACGTTAATGTCCACAATCCAAAGTACAAGGTCTGTTTAAAGATAAAAAAAGAACTGGCAAGCTTATAATATATGTAGTTGAAACTGAAATCAGAGAAACAGTGAGGTCACTGTAGTGGCTCAGCCAAACTACAAAATCCAGCTGTACCTGGTGTAGTACATCCAGAGTGACTGGGTAGAAGAGGTTTTCCACTATGACTCTGAGGACAGGGCTTTGGGCCGCTGCTCCTCCGATGCTACCTGCATCTGCAGAAATGGCCATGCTTCCCATCCCACCTCCATGCAGTGCATTCACTGCCTGCAGAGCTGCCTGGGCACGCTAAGGGGAAATGACAGTGTAACTTCTTAGCATGGACATGGAAAGGATGCAGTAATAATGAGCGAGTGAAGTCGGTTTCATTTAAAACAATCACAAAGTTAATACCAATACATTTGAGATTGATAGGAAGAAATTCTACATTTTCTACACAACAAAAACACCACAATAATTTAAGCTGAGAAATATACAGCTGACATGAAAACAAATTGTGCACGTGCAAGATCTTACCACTTGATTGGGGGAGTTGTCCGTCTTGAGCTCCTTATGAGTTGAGTATTGCATGTAAATGGGGTGGTTTCTGATGACAGGGGTGACAGAGGAGTAGTAGCTCACCATTGTCTGTGCACACTCCTCGCTGTTCAGTTCCAAGAATGCCTGCAGGGGAGATCCAGAGAAACACATTCAATTTGCTTCTCCCATCTCCGACTGTGTCACTCTGAGGCCATATTTATTAAGCTATCCTAATAATTTAGCAGGTATGTTGTAAAACCTAATTATGATGATTTTCACTGCCCATCACTGTCTCTATTAGCCTAATCTCATTGACACCTTCAGGTGTTTTGACACACAACTGCAGGTAATAGAAAACAGAAGATAATGAAGACATTCAAGAGGGATTCAGTGTCTCCTCCAGGAAATCTCAGCATGTAGAATTCTCCTCCTACCCAATAAACCACGAGGATGCGACAAAAGGGTCATTGTGAGAATTTTCAGGTCAGAACAGAGGGCTGGAAAGCTGATCCCTCGTCCCAGGCCGCAAGAGAAATTTCGCCCAGGAGTACAAGATATACAGGTTTAGTGAGCAGACCTGCATGTCAGTCCTTACCTGGTTTTTCCCTTTCAGCATCAGCAGATTGGTGACTTTCCCAAAGGGCAGTCCCAGTCCAATAACCTCAGCTTCATTTATGTCGTTGGGCAGCTTGCGTACATGGACCACACGTGATGGAACACCAGGACTGCGGACGTCACCTTTGAATTTTTTGGTGTCGTTGCCATTGGCTGCAAGAAGAAAAAAACAGAAGCAGATACAATCAGGGAGGGAACAGAAGGCTCTGGTTCTTCCTGAATAATGGATTGATCGCCATGGCAACACAAACAAACCAGACACGACAAGCACTTCAATAAAAAGGATTCACCCCTCCATGGCAACCCCCCTACCTGAGTTCATGATATAGGGTCCGTTGGATATGCAGGAAGAAAAGAGTTCGTCGGATCCCCTCTGTAGAAGGAGAGAAAACAATGGTTCACTTCAGTGCATTCACCAATGAAGGCACAGCATGGCAGGTGGAGAGCACAGCTCTCATATTACTGAGCCATTGTGTGATAAAGCAGGAAGTAATCTGATAACCAAAAGAGGATTGAACAAGCACGCCTAAGAAGAACTCCACCTTCCTCACCAGGAAGAATTAAGTGACCTAGCTTGTCAGCAGAGAGATTTGATTATTTTATAGTCTTCTTTAACAGTACTGCCAAGTTCAAAACTTTAAAGTCAGTCATGCCATTATATCTGACTTGGGGCAATGTGCCAAATTACCATGTTTTACCACCAATTACACTCAAGGGGGAACAACTTAAACCACACAAGTCAGCTGCAAAACCTAATCTGAACAGCAGCTGTCAGTCATTACAACCCATCTTCTCATAACTCTCATTATGTGGAAGGATAACACGCTGAAGTCCTCTGGATTGGAAGACAAGATGGGGATACTCCCAGCCCACACTAGTTTACTGTCTGCTGAAACTGCCCAGTCTGTCCCTTCTCTCTGTCTCTTTAGTTGATATAAAGTGCTGTTTCAGGGCTGTGCATGTGTTTGTGGTTGTGGGAGATGAAGTATAGCAGTCACAAGAAGTGGCTCAGCAGGCTAAGCTCTACAACACTCTACAATGAAGGTCCTGTTCAGGCTGAGACTAGGGGCATTGTTACACGGCAGCACACACACATATGGAGCCCCAAGGACACTCTGGGAGTTGAAGAGCCCCGGAGCGCTTTAACAACAACCAGTCATGCAGGTTTGCTTGCATTCGTCTCCACCTTGGGAATCTTGGCCTTTAAACATGCAAGGTGCAGGGGGTAGTCAGGTTGCAAAGTCTACTAAAAAGGCAGGAATAAGGTGATTGAGAGAAAACATTTGTTGGTTCCTCTACAGATTGTAAAGGGCTGTGTGGGGTACTGAGTCAGTTGAGTGAGAGCGAAACACTGTAAGCAGTAGTATAAACTACCCTTTGACATCCAGATGGTTTGGCTAAGTTTTTCACTCTCACTCAGAGGCCCACACAAACACAGTCTGCTATCTCAATTCATGAACTGAAAGCAACAAGAGACATTCCTATGGCTTTTCACTGAGGCTTCAGTGTTATGGGCCGCCTACTTTGGCCAACGTTCAAATCTTTACATTAATGAATTGCATACATGTCAAGCTATCACTTAACTAAAATTATGATGCACAATAGACTGCAAGACAGTCTCTAACAAGAATCAAAATTATACAATATATTAAGCATTGGGTGTAATAAAAAAAATGGGAGTAGCCAATTAGCTCATACTGGCGCCTAGACACACACACACACACACAGCTAATAGTTAAAGCAAAACTACAAAACAACAAGATGCTTGGTTGGTTATACTGAATGACTGAGAGCGGCATGTTCAAGTTGGTGGGAAGAAAAATGTAAAAAAAAAAAAAAAACAATATTTGATAAATGTGCCAAGGGCAGTTGCAAGTCATGAGAAATGAAGGAAGTGGCTTCAGCCTGACTCAATGGTCGTGGGCGTGCAGTGTCACATTATCAGTCAGCAGACCAACTCCAAACAGGAAGAGCAGAAAGATCAGGCCTGCTTCCAGGGCTTTACTAAACTTCCTCCTGGGGACTGATGGTTACTGTTCCATGGCAGGACTCCCTTTCTCTCTCTCTCCCCCTACTTCCTCATTTCTAATAATAACTACAGAGCTAAGGCAGTCTACAGTGCAAAGTAGGAACATCAAGTCAAATACAAAATAGAGGATTGTGTAACAACTGACTGAAGACTACACCTATAGCATTTGGAGGGAGTGTGGTTGAGAGTACAGAGCAGCACAAAAAGTTACAAAGCCAGTGGAAGAAAATTGAGCTTATAAATGTTTGGTAGTTGACTCCACAACACTGCCAAACCCATTTTCCCAACACAAACCCACTAAACGTGCATCGGCTTGCTCACATCCTTTGTTTGCACAGGACGCTGACAGTATAATAGTAACATTCAGGAGATGATGACACATTACTGGCCCAAATACTGAAACTGTTGAGCAGTTTCCTCTTACGGACAATGGCAGTGGCCTACCCTGAACTTAGTTTTAAAAAAAGCAAAAAGCGAACATGGACTGGAGGCAGTTTTTCTCACACCTGGTTGGCAGTGAATCAAAGAAGAACATGGGATCTTCAGGTCTAATCCAGCACTTGATGAAAAAAAAGATCTTATAAGGAAACTAAATCTGAGAGGATTCATGTGTACTTGTGTTGGCGTCAGCAAGTGACCTTATTTTGGATTTTACTGGGGGGAGGGGTGGTAATCTCTCAGAAAAAGCACAATGGTGAAGAGCACAGGTACAGGCACGTTTGTTCACTCTGATCAGCCTCTGCCAATGGAGGGGGCAGGGAGCTGTGCCTCACCAGGGGGCTGGAGGGGGGAGATTGGAATGCAACCGCGGAATGCCAGACGCTCTGCCCAGACGGAATAATTACAGATTCCAGCAAGGCAGCGCTCCATAACTCAGCATCATCATTACCACAGCACATCAAATGCAGAAAACAGGAAAAGTTAAAGAGGAATCGCAGCAGGAGTCGAATCGTCAGTATCAATCAGCACATACTGAATTCGTGCATTAACATGTTGAAAAACAACAGGGCTGAAATGAATAGAGGGGGTGGGGTGTGTCACTGTTACGGGCGTGTGTATCACAGTGCTTGTTTAAACAGTGTGAAGACCTTTGCCCGAGAGGATGAGGACTGAGAGGATGGTTACAGCCCAAAGTTGAGTTCAATCACTCCACCTACACATAGATGCCTCAGGCCCTGTTACCAAGGATTACTACTTAAGCAGGCATTTTTATTGGGTACGCAAGTTAACAACCAGCAGTTTGCCAAAAACAAATGTGTTCCCGCTTCAACAAGTTTGAGCATCGTTCGCAAACACAAACATGTAGAGGAAAGCTGTTGTTTCAGTTACATAAGCAAACAAGAGCTTCCTCTTCACTTAAGAACAGAATCACACAAAAAAGATCAACAATGGAGAATACTTTGCTGATTTGTTTCACTGATGCTGGTTGAGAAGTCTTGTGAGACAACTTGCGAAATGAGACTGAATAAATATCAAGCGCCAGGGCAGGATTGAGCTGCTTTCTTAACATTCCAGCAAGGCCAACAGGCTATTCAGGAACACACAAAATAAACAACAGGAAGTTTCATTTCCCAACAGCCACACAACCCAACAGAAACAGGACAGGAAAGCATAAAGCCCCACCTCAGATAATCTATTCTAATTGAATGATCAAATATTCTATGTCCACAGTCTTGGAGAATTGCTGCAACCTCTGTGCTCTGACCATTCAGTTGTATATCATAAATCTTGAAAATGAGAGCCAGCCTGCAACTGCAAACTCATTACACATGAGAAATCGCTTTGGACTGCATTTCTGTAATTATAGAGGAAGCTTCTGCAAACTGACTATGCTATTCAAGTCCCCGCTGTCCGTACAGTTCTTTTCCATTTCTACTCTGACTTGAATTGAAAAAGTTCTTAAACCACTGCTCTTAAAAATTAATTTGGCTGCAGTGAGACACAAAAACCCCTGCAACAGATAGAAAAAGGTAAATGTTGTGCTAATGTGCCTTATAAATGAAAAGGGTCATTCCAGTCACAGCACAAGTGTTTAATAAGCTATTTTTAAGCTACTGACTCCCTGAACTAACAGATAATTCACCGTAATCAACACCATGTACAACTGCAGTATTGACTTTGCAAATATCATGTCAAGAGACTTACAAATACAATTTTTTTTACTCTTGCAGTCATGTGAACGATGTCACAGAGAAATGAAAGTGAAAAGATTTAAAGCTGCAAAGAGATGATTTTAAAATCGCTTACCTTTGTGCCAACTGATATGTCATGGACACTGCTGTGAAAGAGAAAGAAAGTTCATATAAGTTTACAGAAAATCAAATAACATTAAAGACAGGAATTATACAAATTCATCACAACAACACATTCCGTAAAAGCAACTCTTGCAAGATGATAGTTTGCTTCAGCTTAAAACAGCACTGTGACTTCCTCATTTAGATACGACTACATTTAGGAAGATTCAGGAAGCACCGCAGCAAATTAAGTAATCGAGCTAAAGTCAGACTTGCAAAAAGGTGCAAAATACTTACTCAATTTCAGGGACGTAGCCGGATCCCAGAGGGTACAAGTCAGCGTCTAGGCGGCTGTAGGTTGGCAAAACACAAACAACAGAGTGGACACTTAACAGAAGCAATGATGAAACACCTAATTACAATCAAACGCATTGAAGGGCGATTTCAACACAACAATCACCCTGAAGTCAAAGTCCGCAAAACAGTCCAAATCAAGTCAGAATAAGCTTGATTGAAACAAGGCGCTATTGTGTGTCCTACCCTGTTCAGATAACCGGGTGTAACTTAGAAGTCTCTGATTCAATCACCGTGAAATGTTCAGGCCAGACATCTTCAACATGGCCCTGGCACTCCGCAGACAAATGAATGCGGAAATGAGACACGTTGCTCTAGCTAGCACAGCTCCCGTGAAACCAAGTTAACGTTACCAAGGTACAGTTAGCTAACTTAGTCTGCGTTAGCAATCGACGGAGGGTTGTAGCCAGTGTGGTGTTAAAATAAAAAAGTATATTCTCAAAACTCAACAATCATTAAGTTTCGTATGCTTAGTCTCATCTATAAAAACGATAAAATATTTCCGTTCACATAACTAACGTTTGCTAGCGGTAGCGACGGCTAGCACAGTTAGCTTACGCTCCGGCTAACTGTTGCATGTTTTGATGAGAAAAAAAAAACTGTTTCAAAACTTTCCGGGTTTAACGGCTGAGTTAAAACAGCCGTCAGAACCGAAATAGTTTCCCAAGCTATCGATTTATGGAAAGAAATCATTGAGAGGTCGGTTTAGCCTCGTAAAATTTAGTCTTAAGAGTCGTTCTTTTTCACTTACCCGTCCATTGCACAAGAAAAAAACTGCAGGTCTGAAGCGAAGGTAGGGCGGCACACTTGCTTGATTTTCTTACAAAATGGCTGAACACACGGAGGCGAGCGCTGATTAGTTCAGACACTCTCAAGAGCCAAAAAGGGGCGGGGACGCGCGGCTACTCGCGTTCCGATTGGACAAGACGACCATCATTTTGAGGAAAAAAGGAGGCCGCGGCAAATTTCCAGCTCATCATGTGAAGTGATGAGGTTCGACTGAGGTTCATGTTTATTAATGTTGATAAAATAAAATAATAAAAGCTGAGCTAAAAACAGAAATCTTGACTCTGATGAGTTCTTATAAATATACTAAACATGTCTGTAGCAATAATATGAATAACAGGTAAATACTAAAATGTATTATTGATGCATTTATATTATAAACTGTCAAAAACAGATTAATTAATGAACCTGTTAATTGTGTCTATGTTGCTCTAACAAACAATTTATGACATTCAAGATACACAAATTTGTAGGTATCTGACATGTAGTATTGAGCTCCTCTATTTGTATAACAGTTGCAATAATACACAATAAAAATACTCCATTATAGTATGACTACAAGTATGACTACAAAATAAGCTAAATGTATTTGAAGTAACAAAAGTAAAAATACTCATGCAGAAAAAGGCCCATGTGGATGTTATACATTATCACATTCTGTTATTGATTCTGATTTTGATTGTTATTGATTACCGCATGAATAAGTAATATAGCCAAGCTGGAAACAACACTTCTTAGTATACTATTGAGTAGATTAATCTACAATGGCTTATAATTTAAAATGTGTATATATTTTTTCAGCATGAAATCTTAGTTTGTATGTTAGTTTGAATGCGGTGGAGTAAAAAGTACAATAATTGCCTCTGGAATGCAGATGAGTTGAAACTGCTTAAAAAGAAACACTCAAATGATGCACAAGTACCTCAAAGTTGTAATTATGTACAATACTAAATATTTTGTTTAATTGATATCTCCACTTTAATGGAAAGGAAACTCCAACATACATAGCCTACAACATTGCATGTAGGCATAGTGACCAACACTTTATGGAGGTATTCAAATGAGCAGATACTTATCTTATTTACTAACTTTCAGGACACACATGCTGCTGTTTTTTTTTTTTTTTACTACTCAGTGTACAACAGTAATGGTTTTGTTTGGGTATTTGTCATTAAGGTGGAAATTGCCCTGATACTGAGGTTGGTCAGTACAGCAAGTATCAGGTCAGGAAAAGATCCTGTAGATTGTATGTAGTTTCACATTGTAAAAGGCAGAGTGTCAATATAACAAAGGGACATTTATAGAAAGGCATTAGGAAGGAGGTCACCAACATAACCTGTTTAAAATTAGGTTCAGCTCAAATACACATTACTTAAAGTAAGTAAGCAGCCAACAGAGGTATGTGCACAGTGTAATAAAGCAGAATGAGTTAAACATGTGTTGTTTAGAGGGGGAAGGCATTGTGAACTATATAGTCATAAAGAAAGAGGACAAGCAGAGGGTTTGATCCAGGTTTTCATTTTACTGCTTTAGTGCTTCACAATCCAGCCAAGTAGGTGGCACTTATGTACCTGAAGTCCTTCATATCAAGAAACACACAATTCTTTAATTCAAACACTGTCAGACTTGCCAGTTTGTACTATGGTTTTGAGAATTGTGGTAAAAGAACTGAATGATAGTTTGAAAATATAAAGTTGAAAATGAAACAGAAACCCACAGATAAGGTGACGTATGATGGATGTACAGAGTGGCATATTGTCACAAGGTGATGCTTGTGAATCATAAGTATTTTTGTTCCTGGAAAATATGAGCTTTCTGCAGCTGCTGGTACTGAAACACTGTTATACACCAACAAAGACTACATGTTGATTTCAGGCTTTCCCACAGGTATTCATGGAAAATGAATTATTTTGTGGTGAATGAGATTCTGAAGGATAGAGTTTCATTATTTCATTACATTATGTTTGCATGTCCATCATAATCTACTGTCGTACTGGAACAAACTAATGACAGAGGAAAAGTAATTACTGGTGCGTATTATCATAGCAGCAAATAAATTTAGTTTTGCACTCACATGGCTGATTAGGAAGATTTCTATTTTGGAACTTCTTATCCCTGAAATGGGATTGTCTCATTTATATTGAAATTCATTTTAAATTAAAATTTCCACCTCCTTTTTCTTTCCACTGACTTTTTGCATTCCACCGGTCAAATCCAGGACAGTCATGTTTTTCTGCTGTGCCTGTGTGTTTGTGTGGAAAAGCATTGTCATGGGAGTGACCTAAAAACATCACAAAACATATTCTGTGTCCCATCATGTGGAACATTTCCGCCGCTTCTATTAAATGGTCAAATCTGTCTCATCATAGAGGATGTGTCTGCAAACTGAATTTGCCACATTCATGCTGTTCTCAAGAGATTTTTATCTGTCTGTGGCAGAGCTGCTGCAGCATAAAGCAATATAATTATAGCTGTTGAATGCTGAATAGTGCATACCTGACCTCCATCTAATGAATGCTTTATTTAAATGCCCCTCTGTCTTTGTCTCCCTAATTACCCCCTGCCTCTATCTCTGTCACACACACCTCACAGAATACTTGACACAGTGTGAAACTAACTTGCAAAACAGTGGACGCATGCCCCCTAGTGGCATGTTCTGGGTATCGCACCTAACAGATAATTGACAAATGCAGTTCTAATGAAGCTGAAATCCCATTTATGCTCAATATACAATAGCATTAAGGAAACTGCTCTCTATAACTGTGTGTTTCTTTGTCTTTAATATCTCGGACTTTACTCTTCTGAATTATTAATTCACCACACTGTAAATAAGAGGTAGTTCAATTCTATAATGCAGCTAATGCAGTTGCATTAGTCCTGTAATAAATGGATGGTTTCTCTGCATATAATTGTGTATACATCTCCCAAGAAGCATGGCCTGTTCCCATCTGCGACCCCATCAGCTAAGCAGCCAAATCCACACACGTCATTAACCACGGCTTCTTGCTTCTATCTACAGTATGTGTGCATTTGGTTAATTACATACACGCTTATGTGACTTGCCGTAAACAAACAGTAGTTTTATTCAAGATTAAACATTGAGACGACCACAGAATAGATGAACAGGCATTGGTCTAACACAAGGTTGCTTTTTCTGCTGCTGTCCCAGAGACCCACTATTAAGCAAAGCTCAACAAATTTACATGTATTTCTATGTACACAGATGTATGTATGCCTATAGATATGCACACATATATACATGTGTAGATGCTGTACATAAATACATAGACTGTCACTTAGTCTACTGCATAAAGTTTGTATCCCAGCAAGTGCTAAACTTTGGGTGTAGTTTCTCATATGTGTAGCTTTTCAAGACACCAACAGTAGTCTGCATATTATCTATTGTCTGAGCTGCATTTATTCGTCATGTGAAAAATGAGTATAATATTTCATCAGAGTTGCGTAATGACCCTCTAGACTAGAAGGCAGTGTTTCCAGTGGGTCATCATGACCAGGAGCAGAGCAAGTAAAAACCCCAGTCTAAAAATGGCAGCAGACAGACAAGTCCAACCAACTGAACCTGACAAAGGCACCGACAATACACAGATGTAGTCTTCTTTTTTTAAAAATACACACATCAAATACAATATACCGCCTTGCAAAGAGGCCATTGGAAAGAAAAAAAAAAACATGAGAGTCAATATAAGAAACAAGGTTGCAAGTTGTACAATTACAGTGGAACTGTACATATGGAAAGCATAGACTATATTTCATCCGCCCACGCCTGTTGACCTCCCTTTGGAATGTTAGAAGGGATCATATCTCTGATGGTAAATGTAGGCAGGACTTGAGAGAATGCATCTGGCACTAAAGGTTGCGAAAGACTCTCTTATTCGACAAATGTATGCAGGAGGCAGTAGATTCCCACAATCCCCCCTCACAAGCGATTTGAGTAAGACGGAGGGAACGAGTTGGGGAGAAAAAAAAAAGTTGGTGGATGGAGCGAGTTAGAAGGAGACTCAGGATTAGCACCAACTTCAGAGGTTTTTTGAGCTGCGTCTCTCCGAGCATAGATGGTGGGGCTGTGTGCGTTTGATGACCGACGAGGATGATTCAGTGATGATGAGATGACGGTGATGGTGTGTGGGTGAGTTAGAGACACGGTGAGCCTGGGCGGGGGCAGAAACATTGGTGCCACTGAATCATTGATCCAGTCCCTCCAATGACCTCTCCTGGGCCAAAACAGACTTTCAGGGCTTTGAGTTTACATCTGGACGATTTGTCTTGCTATCAATCTGCACAGTCTAAAATATTCAGACTGATTTATTCATATAGAATATAGCCTATTTCTGATAACTAAAAAGCTTGGGTGTCTGGGCACAACTAATTACTGTCCCTAGAGACTATTTTTAATTGTGAGAAAACTATATTCAAAAGCCCCAAATCTTTTTTTTCTTTTCCCGTAAATCTATTCAAGCACTATTGGACCCAGGTCTATGGACAAAGAGTCAGGGGTTAAACTGGGAGCGAGCAGGACAGAAACCAGCAGCAGTCGACCAACACACAGTGTAATTACAGTATCATCAGATTTTATTTGGTTCATAAAGAGACAAAAAGCTTTTTTCTTTTGTTTTTTTCTTTGAGCTGAGCAAGCCCCGCCTCCTCTCATTACGGTAGCACGAATCCCAATTTAACCCCTGGGTTTACATTCATGTGAACGTGATAGCGTTATAATAAAGACCTAACAAGTGACAAGACAGTCAAAACAGTTGCAAGGCTTCATGCAGTGCTACCTCATAAGATTTACATTGATTCTACTGTTGAGAGAAACGAAAGCATTTCTAATCCCTGTGCAATGGTTCGTCATGATGACTCTATCGATCATAAAGTGAGTGTCTTATTTTGAAAAAACACAAAAGCTGTGATCTTCATGTACATGTGTCACATATAGTATCTATGACAAGCTAATGCGGTTTGCAATATGGTCACTGTTCTAATTAGCCTCTTTGTCTCCGTGCTGCTTTCTTTTTAAACTTAAAGCACATCTCTAACACTGCCAATTATAAGAACTGTTACCGATAGAGAGACTTGTGTGACTAAAGATATGAGCACATATGAGTCTAAGAAAGCACGGACACTTGTTATGATTGTAACGCGAATCTGGTAGTGCTTACAAGCTTACATGCAGTTAATGGTTGGAGATGATATAGAGAACCCAAAACAATAAATACATTGTATAAAACATAATTTCATATCAATATATTAAAATACTATTTAAAATAATATCTTAGACAATATTGCAATATGAAATTGACCGATAAATAGTTGGTAGGCCTACACAGAGAAATATATATATTTTAAGTATCTGTGTCCTTCATAGTTTGCTGTTTTGACTTAAATGATTTAAAGTTTCCAGGTTTCCCCCAGCGGGTAGCAGTACAATCCAGAGAGCTAATACATTTTCTTTTTTTCCAACAATAATAACAATGAACTTACAGTACACAGTCCCATAATAAAGATATACATACTGAATACAATATAAATGTCAAGACAGAAAAATAGAAAAATATCAATAGAAATCAAAAGTCAAATACATATCAGAGAAAGTATACAGAGAAAAGTGTACTTATGAGTCTTTGTGGTTCTTGTTGTTGTAGCTGGAGCTTGTATTGGCTCTCATTGTTGGTATATTGGCTGTGGAACTGTACTTTGCTTTTTTGTTGTTGTTTTTTTTCCAGTCCTGACACACACGCCACACACACATGCACACATACACACACACACTCCCACACATGGACACAGAATTACACACATCTGCGAATACAGGCACATGCAATCACACACATGCCTGTACACAAGCAGGTGTGCACTCACCCACACACACACACACACACACTACATAGGCAGGCACACACACACAGCTCACATGACCGTGCAGCATTTGCAGGTCTGTTTCTTCTCCTTTTCCTTCTCTCCATCCTCTCCGCCTCCGTTGGCCTTCTCTTTCTCCGCCATGCTCCCGTTGGGTGGAGCCTGCTCCGCTGTGGCCGCCTCTCCTCCAGCCTTCCCCTCCCCATCCTCGATCACAACAAACTCGGCCTTGACGTTGCCATCCACCCCTTCCATTCCCAGGGCCGTGCGGGACTCCTGCTCCTCCTCTACGGTCTTGTAGCCCATGAACACCAGGGTGACGGGGTTGTCTGCGCTGGCCTGGTCAGGACTGGGACCCAGCAGTTTGGCCTCAATCCCCGTCACCTCTCTCTTGGGGGTCTGACCGGAGGTCTGCACTACTCCATTCTCACCTATAGGGAGCACCAGAGTATCATTGAGAGGTTAGGAGAGTGCCAGAGGAAAGAGGGTGGTCAGGGTAAGTCATAGAGACAAAGAAAGGAAATATTGTTTTAATGACCTCCGGCGGAAAGGAACAATTTAATAGAGCAAATGAAGAAGCCATTATTAGCTCGCCCTCTCCGTCTGACACAGGTGGTCAGGCTGCGCTGCCATGGTTTCCTGCGTGATCATACACCGCCGTGGGTCCTGAACTTACCTCCATTTTCTTTGGCCACACCCTTATTGGCTGGTGCGTCTGTCTCCAGCTCTTCGATCTCTTGCTCCAGCCTGGCTCGGAAACACACACGCACACAAATCAATTAGAATTAAGCTGGACTATAATGTTCAGTATATAACCAAATGCTGAGCGTATGGCCAGTGCTACACAAAAGGATGACCAAGATATGCTGCTTTAATATTCTAATATTAATTTAATGTGGCCACATTTGTCACAATGCCCTTAAAGCATTTGCCATTTCTAATTAAAGATGATATTAAAATGTACAATACTGTAATACTCATATCTTCTACCAATGCTTGGACTCGCTCATAAACAGACTGGAATCTGATTCATTTTCAAGTTCAAACACCAAATAATCGTAATTATTTATGGTTTCAATGCCCCATTAAAATTTTATTTCTAGAGATTTGTATCAGTCTGGACACTCAAATTGGATTACAACACCTGTAATGCAATGTATAAGCCTCACAAGACTTCAAAGCATCTTCATTAAATGTATGCACAAGTACATTTCACTATAACAACCACACATACCTTATATGACCTGTGCACTTGTAAATAACATTTTGCACTGTTTCAAAAGATCGGACATGCAGGGGTTTTTTAGATGCTGACCTGAGGATGACCTGCTCCAGTAGTTTGGTCTTCACCTCGTCCTCCTGCAGCCGTTTCTGAGTCTCCTCCTCCGCTGGAGCTCCATCTAACAACCAGCGCTCCCTCAGTGCCTTCGACTGCAAGACGACATGACAAATATAAACGTGTTGTCGAGAGCGAACATGGGGAAAAGGTGTTAGGTAAGCAGAGAATTTATTTCATTCTTAAAAGCGAGAACACATTTCAGGAAATCTCCCCTGACACACAGTGTGTTTCAGCTATAATGAAACCAGCTGAAGCAGGTAAAGGAGTTTTGATCACTTGTCTTGATTAATCCATTAGCAGCAACTCAGTCTCCCAAAACACTACACGTTATCACCCTTTCTCCCTCGGACGTCAGTGTAATTTCTTTCAGAGGAGATTAGTGGCACTTTGACTGAGAACGACAAGCCCTTTAGCTAATCCACAACAAAAATCTAGTCCAGCTGCCGCACACTGATTCTGTCATATACGTCTGCTGCTGCCAACTTGTTGTTGCCAAGTGGACTGTGGCACCCTGCCAGCGCATCAAGGCTTCTGGCACCGAACAGAAAAAAAGATATAATTATCCTATTATACTCGGTTGAGCATAGGAGAGCTAATATTAAACACTTCCTGCAGGTTGACAATTATTATGAGAAGCACTCTAAACTTGTTAACTAGTTACTGTAGCTGAAGTGCACAAAATTAAACACTCACACGGGAATAATAGGAATAAAAATTCAAAGTGTTCTGAGTTTTCTTTCTATTATCATCATCCGCTTCTTTCTCTCTTTTTCAATCTGTGTTTCCAATTTCCAAACACATCCTACTCTTGACTGTCCGTCCACGTCCTCTCCTGTGGATAAGCTAATATCAAAACAAATACTTGGCGTGCTTCGAGGTAAATATAACAGTGTGTCTTACTCGCAGCTGTCAGGCCGTGCAGAGGAAGACAACCCAGCTCGGCCATATGGAAAAGTGCTAGAAAAAGCTCTTGTTTTCTCAAGTTGTGAAAATCTGGACCCGTGCTTGATGTGAATTCCTCTGCAGTGATGCAACGAGAATTTCTACAGCAAAAACTCCCCCCGTTTTTTTTTCTCTCTTCCCCGACTCGACCACCGCCCCTTCCTCTCTCTTGTGTGTCTCTATCCATCATACAGTTCATGAACTTTTCGCTTTGTGTATGTTCCACTGAATTAGGTTGTGAATGTCAGGATGCATTCCCCCAATTTATCTCTTTTTATGTGTTAAAGTGCCTGTTTCAATTCTTACTTCCTCCATTAAGTAACACAGCTACAGACACCCAGCTGCACAGAGCTTTACGACACACACACACACACACACACACACACACACACACACACACACACACACACACACACACGGTGTAATTCAACACTCTTCATACCCCGACCCTGCATGGTCTCTCGGGCCCTGAATCTTACCCTCCCTCTCCCTCTCTCTCTCTCCTCTCTCAATCTCGCTCGCTCTCTCGCCACACCCTACTACCCCAACGCCTGACATCACTTAATGTACTCACTCATGCATGCGCACACACACACACACACACACACCAGTCTGCACGAGCGGTCATAAAGTTACGTCTCTCTCTCTCTCCATTGTTCTTTGGAGTAAAAAGCTGCTAACGTAGCAGACAAAGGGCGGAATTGTGATACAGACACACACACATGAACACACACACATACAAATGGACCGAACAGCTGTAGAGAAGAGAAGCTTCATTTCACAATTCGTTCAGCATCTTTCTTTCTACAAAGTGACACCCCAAAACCTTTTATTGTTTAGACAAGATTCTTTGAAAAATAAAGTTTGTCCAGGTGATGTAATTCATATCATTTTGTCAGCTACTGTTGCTCAATCTACTTTTAATATTTAAAGGAGTAGTTTCACATTTTGAGAAAAAATGCTTATTTGCTAATTTATTTGTTATTTTTAAAAATGTGTTAATAGGTTATTGTGCTTGCTTCATATACATACAGACATGAAGTACTGATCTCCTCATGTAACTCTTGGCACAAAGCAACTAAGTGTATTTCCATAAAAGACATGTGAGACCGTATGTATCTTTATGGCTGTGGTGTGCGATACATAATTATAATAAATATTTAACTTATTAATGCCTATAAATTTGTCAGTGGTAAGTACTGGGAACATTACCTTTCACATCTATAAAGTGTGTGTGTTACATATTTAGAAGGTGAGAATATGAGATGTTGACATTCAGAGGATTTAATTAAAAGAATGCCTGCATGAATAATAATATCTGCTATGGTTTGCTAATTAAAAACAGACTCTAATGAATGCCTTCTGTGTTAACAGCATTGTATTACATCATCTTACCATTCTGTCTGCGCCGTGAGAGTGTGACTATGTGTGTGTGTGATCCGGTATTAGTGCGTTTAATGGTGGGGCAGGTACACCCTTATAAAAAAATGTGGCGTGTAAATGGAGACATTTATTGGGTTTTCCACATGAACGCCGCCTCTGGAAAAGTCATACTTGCTGTGGTTTGCACAAAGAGCCTTCTAATGCTTCTGTACAGCGTGATTACACTTCCCCTCGGTGTGTTTGTGTCTATGTGTGTGTGTCGGCATGTGAGACGAAAGCGGGGTGCGGTGGGTGTAAGAGACGTTTCCTGTTGGTGGGAGTGGGACAAAAACCTGTTTCCTCTGCCAAAGCCCTCGGCATTGTCCGAGGCTTCTGTGTTCTTTTCGTGAAGCGACGCACACAAAAAAACGAACACACGTACAGATACACACTTACAAAGGTTTGCTCTGAAAATAGAAAAAGTGGGAGCACGCAAGGGCAGCTGCTCGGGTCACAGGCGTTATTTTTTTTTTTTTTTGCCACACACGTCTACACAGCGCAACCTTTGCTCATATCTGTGACCTGCTGGATTGTCCGGCTGAAATAGCTTTGATAGTGCTGACACATACGCTGACAAAAGCCTTGGCTCTGATATAATGAGTGTGTGTGTCGGCGTGCGCATGCAGATTTGTGTTTTTCAGGGAGTGTGTATGTGTGTGTGTGTGTGTGTGTGTGTATAAACAGCATGTGGAGGAGGTGCCGGTGTTATCTGTCCATTCTGAACATTCCGTGACAGCAGCGTTTAGGGAGGATCTGACTGTGAGGTACTGATGGATTTGAAAGGAATTGCTGGGTTTGATTTTGTAGTTTAAGCGTCTAAAAGCGGCCGCACGTAGAGCACGATTCCCGAAAACACAGACTAGTGTTTCTGTCAGCTTGTTTGAAGTTCCTGTAAGAGTAAAGGAGAGGCGTGTAGGGGTGTTCAGATTACGCTTGGAAAGAATTTTACTCATAAATACATTAATCTTATCAGTAAGAAGGCTCCAGCACATTTTAAACAAAGTGTTCTCAGAGGATGTCGAGTACAGTTGCAGATATGCCCGTTCACTCCCTGCAGCTTAGCATCTCTCCGTCCACACAAGATGTGGAATTTGGGAGTCGAGGGGGGGAAAACAAAGACAAAGGGATGGTGTGTTTTGTCGCTAAATCAAACAGGATGGACAGATATTCTGAGCAAGAGATGAGGAGTTTGGATCAGGAGATTTATGGTTGGGTATCAAACGCTTGTAGTCGAAGGTGGGTTGAGACATATTGTTTAAATATGGTGCAAATTTCCCGACAGTCTGCAGAGGACGTCAACTTTCCAGCTGTTCTCCATTGTTCTTTACTAATTCAGGGTGTGTTTAAGTATCACGATGAACACAGATACTCTAATAATAATGTGCGTTGTAATAATGTTCCTGAGGTGCTGTGAATGACACTGTGAATTATGGGAAATAACACTTGCTGGTTCTTTGATCAAAGCTGATTCAGGGCCCTGAGAATGGATGTCTTTCCCGGAACAGACTCATCCTGGTGTCAAAGCAGAAACATGTTAACCCCAACTCACTGCTAAGGACGTAACAGTATTAAGCAAGTGAAGCTAGTCCAAACTTTGTCCCAGTCTCTGGTCGAGCTTTGATTGTGTCCTGTGTACGCTGTTGTGATTAAAGCTCAGCATGGTGCCATTTTCTTGGGTCTCAAATCTGCAAAATTGCCTGCGAGAATTGTTTGTTGTCACTTGCCTGCTCAGATTACAAAGCAAGAAAAAGCTCCACCAATCAGCACTGCTTTTCATTATACTGAGGTTTTATATAAACAACCTGATAAGTATTCCCACACGTACAGTAGTACAAATGTGCCGCGCGTGGGAGTGAGAGCGTGTGCACCTTGAGATGCTGGAGTTGCCGTCGGTCGTCATCCAGCTGCCTCCTCTTGTTTTCGATCTCTGTCTGCCTCTTCCTCTTCTCCTGTTACAACACATGCACATTACCATTACTCTGCAAGTTCAGAAAACAACACTGAGAACATTAAAAAACAGATGCTCTTAAAGCACCACACCGTGTTGTGTCCTTAATAGGGCCGGGTACCACATTTATCAGGCATCAGTAGGCATTTTATCAAGATCGATATCAAAACTTTTTCAACAATATGGAGTCTTTAATGTTGGCGCTCATGATTTAGTGTTAACTTTTTGATGACTGAGTACATTGTGTGTAAGTTAATGGAATTGCTCAGCGTGTTTGAAAAGCAATTAGAAAGAAAGAGATAGAAGTTGGTGCACAGTTACTGTATGAACTTTATATTACTTACTCTATATATCAAGTTAATTTCAGGAAAATGTTTGAAATATTGATGATGATTCGGAAGCTGGTGCTACAATCATAATGTTGATAATAAAAGCTGTATTTAGTAATACTCACAAACTAATTATCATACTACATTAAGTACCATCCACAGAGGCCAGATATATTTTAACAGACATTAAATTTTTACCATGTTCAGATTTAATTTTGAATGGCTGTGTAATGATTTTGAGTCATCGGGTTATAAAACCACTCACAGCAAACCAAATGTGTTCCTGTAGCTACGCCTGCGATAAAGTGTAAATGTTTTATGAAAATCACAATAGACATAATTATACTAAGCAGGAACCTTGATGTTATGTCTCGAGGGACGCAGGTAGAGAGCAAAGGGACGAGACACAGAGACGGAAAGCTAATGCAGCCGCTACAGCTCATTTTCTGCCATGTCCTCTAATGGGTGAAGGAGATGGGATCTAAAAGGTTGAGTCATTAAGACAGACGGTCAGATCCTGACCAGCAGCGGTGATTTGTTGTTTCTGCAGCCATCAGTGTGCCCTCATGTGCACTCTGTATGTGTGTGTGTGTGTGTGTGTGTGTACAAAGACAGAACTTACAGCGATGGCCTGGAGTCTCTCCTCTTGTGACACCTCAGCCATCCTGAAGGCAG
This sequence comes from Centropyge bicolor, assembly GCA_037975185.1. NCBI lineage: Eukaryota > Metazoa > Chordata > Actinopteri > Pomacanthidae > Centropyge > Centropyge bicolor. The sequence goes on along the minus strand of JBBMOC010000052.1, from coordinate 689,310 downwards.
GAGAGAGAGACAGATTGAGGGAGAAGAGGAGACAGACAGAGAGAGAGAGAGAGAGAGAGAGAGACAGAGAGAGAGAGAGAGAGAGAGAGAGTTATAACCACACATGATCACTAACATCAGACATTACACACTGTGACAAACAACTTTCCTGGCCATCTACCTTCTAACAACTTCCCAGTGACTGAGGTTAAATATCTGTCTGTTTGCACTAAATCAGTGTCTCTTTCCTGTCAGGGAGACTCAGTGAGCGAATGCTAATGTGCTAGCGGGGCACTGCAGGAGATTCCTGCTCTAATAGGTTCCAGACCAAGAGCTCCAGGATGGAGGCCGGACGGAAACAGAGATGAAGCAAGAGTCCAAGGACTGCGACTGTTGCTCCACTGAGACGGGGACAAAACTTAACTATCGAGCTTCCTCAAAAAAAAAAAAAATAAAAAAAATAAATCACATGTTGCATCTAGGATGAAATGTTTTTTTGTAGTTAACAGCAAGAAGAAAATCGATCATGACCTTTGACATCTGTTATAAAAAGATACAATATATTAATGATAGGGACTGACATATCGTCTGAAATGACATTCCAATATTAGAGGAACTTATATTCTGCATCAATATATATACAAGGGCATCATTTTCATTTCATATACTGCATAATACTATGATGAATGTGAACCAGCGTTTTCTTTTTAAAAATAAATCTGATGATTGTTATGTTCAAATTAAGTCTTGAGCTGAAACAATTAGTGGATGAATCTATGAGTTGATCAACAATAAGATAAATGTTGGCGATTTGGACTATTGATCGATTGTTGAATTCTTTTCAAGCACAAACTGAACTTTTCTCTGTTTCATATCATTGCAAAGGGGTTATCTTTGGGTTTTGGATTGTCGGCTGGACAAAACAAGACATTGAAAATTGGACACTTTTAACTATTTTCTGACACTTTATACACCAAATGATTAATCAATTACTTCAGAAAAGAAAAAACAAAACAATACATACTGAATATAGTTGCAGTCCTAATTATAATATCAGACATTTACATTAAGACAAATGGACGACCTATGGTTTAATATCTCTATTTGACTTGATGTATGAAAACAAATAATACTTTCACAGATGGTTGAGACTGTCTTGGCCACTTGATTAAGTTAATGATTCATATAAAATTACAGTGTGATACATGTCTCTGTCTTTACAGTATGGTTGGAGTGCCGTGAGCAACGTAGCCCACAAACAAAGACTCTTACACGTTTGTAAAAATCTTGGTGTCTAATTGCTTTGATTACTCAATTTGCAGATACGAGGAGCATCTGACTCTGATTCATATCTCACGTTGCCATTTTGTGCAAAAAAAAAAAAAATGTTTTCCACAGATTGGAGGCGGTTTATGAAACACGCAAAGTGGCCACAACATCTCAGCAGCAGCGTGCCTTTTCCAGCCCAAAACTGAAAACTGCATCACAACACATATGGTATTCTCATTTCTCTGCACTGGTCCAAACCAAACTCTTACAAAAGAGCTATGACAACGAAGTACTCAGCATCACTCCCCGCCCACCGCTCTGCAGTGCCAGTGAAATGTGTTAAAATTGTTTCATCGTGTCACTCCACCTCCTGATGAGTGGCCAGGACACCCACTGACGCTGTTTAAATTTGCTTGCATCATTTCCCAACTAAGTACTCATTAAGCTCGGATTGTGAGAATATCAATAGAGTAAATCCCTCCTATTTCACCCTCGCTGCGGGGAACATCTGATTGCTACAAGAAGGCATGCAATGCAACAACACTGACTCCTCTCAAAATATAAAGAAGCATACATTTCACTGCAATGCTTGTTAGTCCGCTGCTCAACCACAAGAGCTGTACATGACTGATAAAAACCTCAGGGGTGTATTATATAAGGACACTCTGTAATATGCAGGATTCCATTTTTTTTTTGCACACAAAGTCACATCATCACATGGAGACCCCCTTTGGTTAAAAAATGAAACCACAATCATCTGATCGACCACAGAAGCAAACACACAGACACATTGTACTGTCTAGACACATTCTTTGTAATTTTCGCCTACTCCACTGATCCGGCACAAACAGGAAGAAGGAAAAAACATCTGGAGATGCACTAAGTAAGTTAAATCAGGCTGAAGAAGAAAAGCCAACAAATTTGTTAATCAATTATAAAGGCTGCAAATTCAAAAGTACTTTATGTTAAGTTCTTCAGCCAGTTCATGTTGTATGTCGATAATGTTTTAGAACTTTCTCTCTTTCTAAACCTCCTTCCCTTCCCAGCCCTCAGGTTACAGTGGAAGCAGGGCAGTAAGCTGACTGAGCATCGGGGGGACTCATCTGGATCAGTTCATCAGTGGTATGAAGGAGGCCTGGGAGCGATGGCCGACCATCCTGACCTGGGAACGGTCACTGAACAGGACACACCCACAGCTGTAGCTATGACAGAAAACTAAACAAACTCAAACCTTTTCTAAGAATGTTAATGACCTCTGTTGGATAAATCAGTTGAGAAAAAAAAAAAAGTCTTATGACTTAAAATGATCAGGTTACAGGGAGATCATTTGTATGTTTATTAATTTTACATACAAATACAATTTATACAGAATCTTTATAAGACAAATTGAGAACATATTCTTAAGTTCCCAGCTTCTAATTTGTTGGTGTAATTAAAAAAAAAAAAAATCAAAATATGGCGACGTAATCTTGATATGCCAGTTTGAACTACAGATTTTATGTCTTACACTTATAGATAATGCTGAACACACATATAGTATCTAGATAGAGGTGATCATTGTTTGAAGTATTATCACAATACTTTTTAAAAATACTTTGTTTCTACAAAACAGGCAAACCTCTCAAATTCACTTGTCAAAATGTATAGCTATGGATCTTTGTGTGAAATAAAATTGCCTAAAATCGTCAAAAAGTTTGAGCCTGAATGTTTATATATATTTATGTTTGTGTTTATCTATATTGATTTTGGGAATGGTAGTTAACTGAAGTACCACGTACTAGCTTTTTCCAGAGCTTCCAACTATTTCAGCTGCTATGGTTGAGGTCACATGACGACGACTGAGCAAACTCTATGAGCTGATGAAAATCATGATACAGAGAAAATTCAGCTCAAAGCAAGCTAGTTGACCTTGTGTTTCGACAACTTTGCTAGGTCAAAAATAAGTTTGTACGACTAAGAATCTGATCGATGCTGGGTTTGGAGCTGAAGCAATGTAACTTTAAACAATCAATGTTCAGCAAAAGAGGAAAATCTGCTGTGTGGCTCTGTGACTTGTGATCAACACTATCCAGTTCATGCAGAAGTTAAAAGCATTGGACCAACTGGGGGTTAAGTGCTCAGATTCTCCAAACCTGAATTTCAATGCCAGTCTCTAACTTCTGTGCTGCAGCTGTCATTAATTTTTAAGGCACATCAGAAGAAATACATCCACCTTGTTGGAACATGGAGGGCCTGTGTCCCGCTGCCTCTCTCATAAATTATGAACAAACCGGGGCAGAAAGCAGACACAAAGACAGGCATGTTTGCAGCATAGTTAGAGGAGTAATTACATTTATGGCTGAAGAGGGAAGACATCCAGGGAGCCACTTACAGACAGGCCAGCAGAAACACACTGAGGCAGATAAGTATAATAGATTAACAATATCAGTCAGACGATGGGAGAGGAAGCGGTCTCAGACTTACACACAAACAGCAAACTAAAACTAGGGATGTGAAGGCAGGTGCGCGGTAGAAGAAGTCAAGGAAACGGACTAATGACCGGCCCAATTCCCTGTTGAGTGCCCTGCTGCCGTAGCCTTTCCAGGAACACATTAACTGTCCGCATAGAGCCCCGGCTAATGGCACTGTACTCATGGTCCTCTGGCACCGGCAGTCACTTTACACTGAGACGCCCTGAAAGTGATTACCTTAATGCCTATGGAGCTAAATGAATAATAATCCCGCTGAGCATCTTTGTTTAGAGATATCATGTTGATCTAAAGCCCAACCAGGATTTGAAACTCTCCTTTACAAGGTGAGACGAAATTGCTTCCGCTGACTTGGCAGGACGCACCTAATTAGACACAGACCCTCCTGCAGAATTCATTCATTAACACACGTAAAAGAAAGTTTGTTTCCACGATTACGTTCCGAAAAGTCAGAGAAACATTGCATGAATTATTTAGGCTACACGGTCTGGGAGTGAAAAGGTCAGCAAGTACACGCTGTACTGATTTGTTGCACGAGACCGGCAGGGCTCTGGGACGGCCACGGGCACATCCATCTCCGTGTCTATCAGTCGGCGGCGGGGGCAGATTACACCAGGTCTCATCGCCGCTAATCTAGGATTATCTTAAACAAACACCACAACAAACCTGGAATCGGACACCTCGACACACTGATGCTGCTCCTGCCTCCCACGCTCACACATACTCAGATGCACAGATTGTTTTTAAAGCTTGTTTTTATAGCATCCGTGCTTCCCTACGTAGTAAACACTTCAATGTACAATGCCTGAAATGATCCAACGCCTACGACAGCACAGCCATACGTGACGGCCCCCGGGCAAAAAGATGACATTAAAATAAAAACGTGAAAGAGATAAGAGTTTTCAAAAAGGAGAGTTAATAAACTAAACAGTTTTTAAAGGATAGGCTGTGTGATATAAGAGCTCATTTCACTTTTTAAAACTCATCTTTGAGGCATGTTTCTTCATTACAGTGAACATGGGCCACGCAGTGTATTCTGAGTCAATCCCATATAATCCATCCAGTTGCTGTCAAAACTACTAGCCCTGTTCCAGCAATGTTTGCTAAACACTAGTGTTGGAGAAAATGGTTCATGTTTTATATATTCATGACCCGTTTTTAACAGGGTTTGTACAGATTTTAGAGTGAAATTCAAACAAGCACTGCCAAGGTAAACCAGCAATTTCCAGACTCTCTTACTATAGAGGAAATTATGAAAAGTAAAGTTTATAGAATCCCTTTAGACCAAAAGTAATGAATGTGTACTGTCACTAGCTGTTCATACAAACTATGATTCTATGTTTGATCATGATTATTTAATGCTAATTCTGACGCCAGGAGACAACAAACAAATATGATGATGGGATCGTTTCATTTCAAATATTAAAATATTTTTGATTTACGTGAGCCATTGACGATTTGCATTTTTCAAGAAGCACATTCAAATGCAAGAATATTTCGAACCTCTGTTTTAAAGATTTAGATTTGGTGGAAATAAATGAAAGCTGCAGACAAACTGAGACACAGACTAACACATTCTCGATTCTACTCTTTTCATGAGTTGATATAAAATATTACTGTCCTTATCCTTTAAAATGTAACTGTGATATGTATGTATTTGAACCTGATCTGAATACTGAAGACATCAGTAGCCAAACAGTAAAAAATGAAACACACTGAGAGACTCATTCTAATCTTATACTATTAATGTAATGTTACAAGTTAAAAAACAAACTACCTTGAAAATAGCCTCTAATGGTTCCAGTTATACAACACTGGCATGGAGCCCTTCTTGCGTTGTGAATGAGAAGTGCATTCACTTCTGTGTTACTTCATAACAACAAGAACCTTTTAACTTATAATGTGCAGCCATAATGAAATTCCCCATCACACACACGCACGCACGCACGCACGCACGCACGCACGCACGCACGCACGCACACACACACACACACACTAACTCCTGAGTAGAAATTTAATGAAACCAAGAGGCAAAAAAAGAGAAAATAGAGGTTAAGGACACATTATCCAACTAATTACTTACTATTACTTACTCATAAAATCTGGAAAGATTCCAGATGTGATCAAGGCATTTCTGAGTATTCCTCAATGAAAAGAGCGCACAGACACACACATCAGAACATACACACAAAATAACACTGTCTGGCACAAAAATGCTTCCTCTTCAGAAAGAATGATGACTGTGAAAATGACTCTTGGGCTTAATGACCCAGAACCTGTATTAGAAAGCTGAGAGAGTCTGGAAGAGGAAACTAATCTCAAATCCCCTTCACACTCGCTGTGTTGGAGTGGCACTTCTTTCTCTCTCCCTCTCTCTCTCTACTCCCCACTTCCACGGCTTCCTTCCTCCAGGCCAAAAGAGCACAGGGACAACAATACTCCTCCATGCCTTTCTGCCCTGGCCACACACACACACATACACTTGTCCCAGGCCGGCACGCACACCACAACTTCTCCACCACCGCACATGCAGCTCCGCATCCTTCTATCTGAGGCAAAACACAAATTCTGCCAAACGTAAACAGTGCGGTGCCAATAAAAACTGGAGGAAGTCCGCTGAGGTCACATGTTAGTATTCCAGGGGTCAGAGGGTAAAACTCCTTTCCCCCAGGGGTCGCCCATAAATAACAGCTCTGTCAGTACAGAAGAGAGTGAAACACTGTGCAACATCGAGACTGAGAGGGCGAATGAGAAGCCGCAGTCAGACGGAGGCACGTGGGGCGAGGGAGAAGGTCAGAGAAGAGTCAGTCCGAGCTGAGATTTGGAAGATTTTCTGTGACGTTAAGGCCTTAATGCAAGATAATAAAGATTAAGTTCTCATGTGATTTGATATCAAATATCATAACATCTAGCTCAAGCTCAAGATAACCATGACATTGGGATTATTTTGCTTTGTTATGACCGCTTTGAGTCGATAGCAACATGTTTCTGTGAAAGACATTTCATCAATAGCAATAAGAAAATTGAAAGTTATATAGTTTCACTTAAACTAATTAAATGCAAACTGCAATGAAAGCACATAACAAATTTGGCCTGGCTCATATCATATCCCTTGATTATGGAGCGTGCACAAACACGTGTTGCTCAGATTCACCATTGACATGTGACACAACAACAGAAACAACGTGGAGTGAGAACATGAGCGCAGACGGTGAGGGAACTGTTAGTGAGTCTGATTGTGGTTCAGAGCAAATATAGCAAAGGCTGCTTAACAACTGGACTTGGCTCGACTCGACACCTGAGCGATTGCAGTGTGAAGTAGCTGTGGAAAGTTAGAAAAATGATCTGAGGCAGCCCCAACGATTCTGATGTTGTGAAAGTCTGAGAGGAAAAGAGGTTTCTGACACATTCGATAATTCGATGAGCAGAGTACAGTTCTCACTTGCTTTCCTGAATCCTAAGTCGTCTCAAAAACACTGAGCTGCATCTCGTCTCGCTGGATTCCTCCTGGTCGACTTGCCTCACGCCCGCGTTTCTTCACTTGACCACACTCGACCTTCATTACTTTCACAACAGTAAACCTTTGCACTGCACTGACCCGTGTTCTGCGCTTGTTAATTTTCATACATCCAGGGAACTCACGCTGAGTCTACAGCTCCTGTGACACTGTATCGATCCCTGTGTTTAGATTACAGCCGCTGCACGGAGGTCGGAACACGGGTTCAGCTTGTAGACGGCAGAGAGACGTGTACACGGCGTCTTCCATGTCACCGATAGGTCTGTGTTGGGATTTTAAAAAAGCATGGAGTCTAGTTCACTGTTCGGAAAATCTAAATTTGGCCAACAGGCTGGAGCCACGATCACTATGGCAGAGAGTGATATAAAGGCTTTTAAACTCCACAACAGAGCTCCAACGATTGGTCGATTAATCGATTAGTTGATTACTGGTTCCAGCCTCTTAAATGAAGTGACAGTGATAGTAAAAGGTGGTTGGTGGTTGAAAAAGAAGCAATTAGAATATATCATTTTGAGTTCTGGAAAATTGTGATGAGCAATTTTTATTTTTCTTGTTACAATTTTTTGATTTACTAATCTTAAGTTGCAGCACAACTCCACACCTGGCTAACCATCTGTTCTGATTTACACGCAGCCTATTTTTAGGAGCAAAGACAACATGGAGAACCGGCCAGATGCAGGAGATGGTGAACTTTTGGCCGTGAGAAGAGAAGAGCAGATAAGCTGACAGATAACAAGTGTGGTTAAAGATCTGGTAGTATTCAGCAGCATCACTAAACTTCGAGGTCAGTACTGTTGTAGCCACGTTGAAAAAAGTATAGCAACAAATTAAAGACACAGAGAAAGATTACACATAGGTCCATAACCACAATAAAAACTGAAATGAAGTGGGGCTGCATGAGTCAAACTATGATGTAAGTTGCAACAATTAGTCAATTAATCGATTAATAAATTGACACTATTGCCAACTATTTTGATGATTAATTGTTTTATGTGCAAAATCTTTCTGTTAGTTGGCTAAAACTTGCCATTTGAACATCATCAAAACATCATCTTTGGCTGTTGCTGAAATGATCATGAGGACATTTTATGGACACATTGATTAATCAGAAAATGATGGCCAGATTAAATCATAATCAAAACAGCCACTTCAAATCATTTTGGAGCCGGCTTCTCGAGGCCATTAAGGGAATTTCATTTTAAAGCGCTTGTCATTGTCGGCTTAGTTTAGCAACACAAAAACTCTACACTAGCAATTTGACTTTCAAACTGTGTCCTTTGTCCTTAATAAACAACATCCTCACTAACAAATAGCGCATCAGGAATCTATCACCTGACTGATGACAAAAATGTTGCCCAAATGTTGCCTCAAACTATTAAGGCTTAAATGCTTTTTAAGAAGTTACCAGAGTTGAACAAATAGGTTAGTGGTTCTAATTAGTGACTTTTCCCTCAGTCTGCATCTTTCTGTGGGAACAATGTACCAGCATTAACATCAACATGACCTGCTGACAGCTGCTTTTATGTTTACAGACAGTCAATTTCTATAGTGGACTGTCTCTTGTGTCCTGGTGTGCTCTCTCTCTCTCTCTCTCTCTCTCTCTCTCTCCCTCTCTGTCTCTCTCTCTCTTGTCAATCAGCGAACTCTATATATCCGGATATAGGAAGCCTATGGACTTGCATTATTGGTGCAGCCTCTCAACGTTAACACAGGAACCATTAGGCCAAATAGGTGCCTTCCCTTATGGCAAGATCCCAATCTGCACTTAAGGTTCTCAAGAGGCTCAAGAATTGTTTATGCTGAGTATGTTTGTGCAATATCACACTGTCCAATCTCTGCAGGGATTATAAAAAATATGTTTCATTTACAAGGGAACAAGGCCTCATATTCATTCCCCTCCTTCCCTTGAAGCAGATGTGAGTGTGTGTGTGCGAGAGAGAGAGTGTGTATGAGTGTGTTGGGTTAAGGTTATCCACAGTGCAAAGAGATGGATGATTCCTCTTTGCTGCTTATCAATAGCACTTTTGATATCATCTTTGCAAAAACACTGGTGATCATCATATGAGCGTGTGGCTGTGCGCATGTTTCAGGAGGGGTACAAGACACACACACACACAGACATTGCTGAGCACACTTCCCTCCGAGATTAAAACGACTTGGGCTAAAAATGACAGTTTATCAGAAGACAGACTATCTGCTGGGGAGAGAGTGAAAAAAACAAATCCTCTCTCGCCTTATCTGTCATGACAAAGCAGCAAGGAGGAGGGTTTGTAATGGGAGATAGTCAGAAGAAAAAAAGAAAAGAAAAAGTGACTATCCAGGAGGAAAAGAGGAGGCAGAGATTAATAGAAAGAAGAAAAAAAAAATCGTAGACAGAAAGGGCAAGGTGGATTGCATCGCATCATCAAATAATATCTCACATCTCCAGTATCTGCCCAGCTGTTACTCCTTATCTCTGTACGCTGGCTGAGCAAGCTTTCACTTCCACTTCCTCTTTTGCCCTACAATACCATTCTTCAGCACACAACACTAACAGTGATGTCGCTCTTGTAATGCGTGACATTCATTTTCCTCATCTAGCATGCTGATTTTACAACCACTGCATAGATGGTTTCTTAATGAAAGCAAGGTCAGAGAGGGTAATTAGTAATATCCATCACTCTGGGGCGACTCGCTCAGGGCAGGATGTGAACCCATGAGACTCCTGCTACCCTCTGGTAATGATGTTGTTCCGACCACCTCTGCCACTGAGATGCTGGCAAAATGCAGTCACACAACAGCAGCGGTAGTGTTGAAAGTAAAACATTTACTGTCGCTTTTAAAGTAGGAGTTTAACCTTTAACCTCCTAACATTTTCATTTAATCTGCATTAGCTGATTTTTGGTGACTTGGGAGCAGTGGAAACACAACACCTTTAAAATGGATGAGATGATCGTGCTGAGCAAACAGATGCCAACGTACACATACAGCAGATGGGAAGCAATTTTAACGTTTGATTTGCAGACGGGTTTCTGGCCTTGTGAATTAAAGTCATTTTTTAAGCTCCGTTTTGGTCTTCAGTAACTCCTAAAGGGGGAACATCAGGATTTAATTTGCTAAATGATTCACTATGTTCACCAACTAGTTGCTAAGTTTGTCTGTCTGCTATGTGATGCTGGGCAGGCAGCAGACAGCTGAACCAAAACAGCAAACTTCCAGGACGACGCAACCAAAACAACAGGCTGAAAGATGCTAAAATTCACAGTAGAACTGAGAGGAACTGCAGCGTTGACATCTTTCACATGTACGTGGAATTGTATGTAATCACAATTTTGCATCAATGTTAGCAACAAAACAGATGTCACTTGGACGTCCTTCGCCTCTTTACACCATGTTTTGTCTGGGCAGTTGGTAGAACTGAAACAGTTAGTCGATTATGAGACTGAACAACTTCTTAAGTCTTTTTTCAAGCTTCTTAAACGTAAGGATTTGCTGCTTTTCTTTGTCATTTCTGATAGTAAATAAAAGTTTTGGGGCTGTTGGTCGGACAAATGAAGCAATTCGAAGACGTCACTTTAGGCTCTGAAAAATTGTGACATTTTTTTTAGACTACACTCAATTAATCATGGAAATAATCTGCAGATAAGTCGTGAAAATGAAAATAATCAGATGCAGCTCCAGCAGTTAGTGACTGGTCACATTAGGCAGCTCCATGAAGTGAAAGTGAAAGCACAGTTTTAACTGAGCGTATCTGTTTGGAGCGATAAGGACGTCAGAGTTTACTAAAGGGCCCTTTGACTGTAGTTTGTGGTAAATCATGTTACGCCTCATTTGTCATTGACAGTCCAAAATTAGGATGAACGACCTTTCTGGTTAACAGCACTTTCCCCCTGTCTAACCTGGTGAAAGCAGATCCATCCCAGTGCCCAACCTGCCCGAGCAGGAGACAACCATCAACACACACCAACACACACCATCCATCTCTCTTTCTCTCATACATGCAAGGTCACACACAAAGCTGCACATATGCAAACACACACGCACACACGGACATATAAGCACAAAGAAACATGGCTGTCCAGAGTCATAACGCCGTACAGCGATTGGCTGGATGAGACAAGTGCTGTCAGCTCTACTGCGAGTCGCTGACACAACACAGAGCAGCCGACCGGATACAGACCCTCAGCTCACGCGCTGCCAGGCTGAGGCCTAACGTGGACTTAACATGTCTCAGTCAGACAATAAAGTGACAGAACAGACAACAAACAGTGGGCAGAGACGTGCTGCTGATATTGTAATTTGTCCATCTTTTTGTGTGTGTTTGTATTATCTTCATTGATGGTTTGAATTCATGGTGATTCTTAAAGAGCACATAGTGTAATTACTGCCAATATTTGAATGAATTCGTCATAATTGATGCTCCGAGATCTGTATTTTGTCTGATTTTGTCTTATATTCTATAATAAACAAGCACCCACTACGCTGGATAATGAAGACTAATGCACATGATCTAACAAAGCAGAAGCTTTGATGCACAGGAAACCAGAGCACTGTGATTTTTCACTGTCGTTTTCTAGGCTACGTTTCCTGAAAATGAGGGCGCTTAATGGCTCTTGATCGGAAAAATGGTCCTATCTTGCACTTTTTCTGTAGATTACTAACAGAACACGGCAACAAAGTCAAAATTAATCACATCAACCCTCACACTCGTCTTGACCTTACAAACACTGTCTGAGATGGATGCCCAAACTTTTTCCCTCTGAGAGACGAAACTAAAACTCAATGGTGGATCACAGTTCAGAAGCAAACACCTGAGGTTGAGAAAAAATAATTACATTATTATTTAAAGAGCATTTTTACCTCACATGTACCTCTTTTTTTCCCTACAAACATCTGGCAGGCCACATCAAACTTTATGGTGGGCCACCTTTGGACAACTCTTTGGGCCCTGCTCTAAGTTTATTAGTCTTATTAAGTCTCCTTTTCTCATATGATCCGTCACCTCAGACGAAACTATCATGGAGGGAGAGTCAATCTCTTCCGCTGCACTCGTTTTCCAGGAATCAAACAGGTGTCTTCGCAGCTATTTAGACAACAAAAAACAAAGAGGTGATGACGCATCTGCACTCCCCAGGACTCACATGAATTTCTCCCAGAAATGCACTGGGTGTGTTGTGTTTACAGTCTCGGCGCTATCACTGTGAACTCGGTGGTCTTGTCAACAAAGATGTTGTCCACAACAGTCACGTTCACAGGCCAGAGGAACAATGGAGTCAAGACCAAACACAAACACTCCCTTTGTCTGGTCGGGGCCTTTACCTGCTGCGATCAAACATTATTACCCAGAAAAACAGATTGGATTTAGGAGGAGAACTGGATCCAAATTGATGTTCTATTCTTATTCTTGCAGCAGGACACAGGAGCCGGACTCTCACCAGAGGCAACCTGAGCTGGATTTAAGCAAAAACCTCAGGCACTTTCTTTTTTTTTTTTGGATGCTCAGCTCCTATTCTCTGGTACCCTGAACCAAAGTGCCTGGTCCACAGTGTGAATTCCAGACAGGAGTATGTAATGGCCAAGGCTGTTTCAGCTCATGCGCGCCATGTTGGAGCAGACTGCTCACATCACAACACAGGAGGAAAAAAAAAAAAAAAAAAAAAACCCTGCTGCTCTCCTCTCCTCTCCTGCACAGCCCGCAGTCACCCAGCATCCCTCACCCATGCGGGGACGAGCATGCAGCTGGAAATCCATGCAAAATAGAAAAAAATTAAAAAAACAAAACAGGTCGATTAAACATGACGGATCATCAAAGGCGTAAACATGTCGTCCCATTACACCTGTCGGTCTGGATGTATCATAGCATGAAAGTACAGTACAGTATAGCAGGCCTCTAGTAAAGGATGTTGACATGACATAATAATGCAGCTATTATTTTTCCCCCTGTCATTTTTTTTTCAAATGAGCGCTCGAGTTTTATTATAGCCTTAGAAATAGTCCCTTGAAGGATGCTCAGTTGTAACCTCACATCAATGCAACCACGTTTACAAGCAAAAGAAATCTTATCAATGCAAACATCTGACACCATTACGTCTGATATTTTTCCCCATATTCTCTCCATCCCCTCTGTCCCACCTCTGTCATCCCTCCTATCCGAGCCAAAGGATGCTGCCGGGCTGGAAGCTCAAATATTGCGCCTGCTTGCACGACCAAAGCAAGCTGGACAAATCACCGAAAGCAGGTCAGTCTTGAGGGAGAAAAAAAAAACAAAAAAACACGGGGGGGCAAACAAGCACAAATCACGACTTACTCACATGCAGATCCCTCCACGGACGTCTTCCAAACAGGGTGTCTCCTTGTTTATTTCTGCGCGTAAAAATCGGAATCCTCTGACACCCCCTTTCCTCCTCCTCCTCCTCCTTCTCCTCCTCCTCCTCTTCTTCCTCCTCTCCTGGCTGGCAACCCCTTTCTGTTATTGCTGATGTGATGTAGGCAGCCTGAGCTCACAAGCCCCACGACAATAATAATGACGGTGATAATAATAAGATGGTTTCCTTATTGGAGCGACTATTACGCACGGCGCGCTCGGCTCTGCGCGCGGCGGAGAGCTCGTGGGCGATGGGGCGTCGTCTGAAGCAGGTTGTAGTCGAGTTTAGTGAGAGAGAGGGGGGGGAGTCAGAGTGGTATGTGGAGGGGGGGAGAGAGAAGGGGGGAAACGGATACGCCTCCCCTGCCTTGTGGAGATAAAGGGGGCCCTGGTCCTCCTCTCCAAACGGGGGCCCTGCTGGCTCCTCTCCAGCCTTATCATATGACGCGCAAGGACCCAGGCTGTCTGCTTCAAGGCTGCAGAGGAGTCTGAAAGTGGGAGCACATCCAGAGGAGAATAGGACCTTTATTTCTTTTGTCCCACTTCTCCATCTAGTGGTGGAAAGACTTCAACATGTGCATCCATTCTGTTACATAAATAACCTCAGGCGCTCAATGGCTTTACAGCCTGAAGCAGGGACTGAAAGCAGGGCTTGGTTTATAGTGTTTTTTCTATCTTGGAAAATACATTACATGAATCATAATGACTATGTTTTTATTATTATGACACTATTATTGTCTGACCCAATTTATTCTTTCACATCTGCATCCTCAGGTCAAGCAAAAATATCTTGCACCTGCAGTCAGAATCCAGCAGGTGGTGCTCGTGTTCCAGATATGCGTCTGTCTCATTCAAGGTTTGAAAATCTTCTATACCTGCAAATTTATCTGGGATGGTTTGACCAGGAAATATTTTACTACATGTGCAAAAATTACATGAGCCATGTCTGTTGACCTCATCGCATCAGCTGACCCATTCATTGTACAGTATTTCTGTAGCACGGTCTCAGGTTCATATTGAAACAAGTCAATTAATTGTTCAAAGCCTGTGAAAACTTGGGTTTAAATCTGAAGAAATTCTCTGTAACATTAAATATCTATAGCTAAGTTGGAGAAAAGCACTGTTAAATGTTATTAATTAAGAGTTTAACGCTCACAAACTCAGCTGATCTGCTTCATCAGGACTGTGAGAGAGTGTGGTTTGATCACATTTGTGTCACTAGATTTTCAGATTTAGCAACACTTGATCTTGCTCAATTCTGATTGGTGCACACACACATGCTTTTTTTTCTCCACCTGAGTGAGAGGAGAAGAGCACATTTTAGAGTACTGAATCAGGAGAGCACAGACAGTAACACTACACTTTGTAACATAAAATTGTATGTTCATGAAGGACCCCATCTCTCATATTGATAAGTTGAAGGAAATAGGTTTCTAGGTGCCTATTTTAAGATCTCTCTATATTTTAGAATGGATTTAAAAGTTCAATTATTACTTTTAAATTACATTAGGGGTCGGCCCCTCATTATATCGCTGACCTATGACCTTTCATGAGCCTGATTGGAAGATCCTCCAGCAGAGGTCTGTTCTCAGGTCAAAGCTAAAAACCAGAGGAGAGTCTTTGGAATGAGGAGCCCACAGCTTTGAACGACCTACCAAACTCTTTTCTATCTCTCTTAAAAATGCCCTTTTCAGAGTTGCTTTCTGTTGAATTGGTCATTCTTCCATTTTTTTATACTTGATTCATGGTTTATACCTTGTGTTTTATTATTATTGGATCAACTTCACTTTTATTTATTATATAACTGGTAATTTATTTTCTTTATATGATTCTGAAAAGCATTATTCTCATTTTCATTTTGAGAGCTAATCTATTGGAGCACAATGGGCATTTTATCATCTACGTACGTCCTCAAAATTCAATTCAAATTCTTAAACACATGGCTTAGTTGTTTGATATATAGTCATCCCACAATCTATGGAAGTGCATGAAACCAGGATTAAAACCTACGAGTGTTGTTTATGGGTAGTTATTTTAGGCCGTTCTACCATTGTGATCGAACTGCCAAATACAACTGTCAGGATACAAGCTGAACCTCAGTCACTGGCTTCTTCTTATAATGTGTAAAGGTGGTAAAGGTGCAGAAGGGAGACACAGAAAGGATCAGACTGGTGTGTGTTGTCTGGGGACTTTGAGAAAGGTATAGAAATAGGAAAGTGGCTGAGCAGATTTGGGCGCCGGCGAGGGAGAATAAGAAGGATTTGAACCCACTCTGTGAGACAAATGCATCATTTTCTCTGGCTCACTTTGTGTTCTCTCTCTCTCTCTCTCTCTCTCTCTCTCTCTCTCTCTCTCTCTCTCCCCTTCCATTTTAACTGCAAATCTGTCTACATGCAGGCACCAAGTAGGCAATGAACAAATACAAGCACACATATGAGAGGGGTATTTTTACTGGAGAAGAAAGCCTCCCTTGTGGTGTGTGTGTCTGTCATGACATCATGATAAACACTGCTGACAGATGAGGGTCAGGCATGTTTTTGTCACTGACGTCTCAAAAAAAAAACACTCCCCCCAAAAAAACAAAAGAAGATTTTTCTCCCTGACAAACAGAAACAGCGAAGGGAGGCAGCTCGGCCTCAATCTGATAACGATGGTGGAGTTTCACGGACAAAACGCCTCCGTTTGTACGTGACGAGAAACTGAAAACGGTGTGCGTTTGTGGGAGGGTTAGCATTTGTGTGTGTGTGCATATGCAAACATGCGCTGTGTGTTCCAGTAGGTGTGTTTATGTGTGTGTGTGCAGACTCGCTCGGAGCCCTCGCAGCCCTCTGGGCCAGCTCAGCACTTGGCTTCTTATCTCTCTCTCAGAACCTCGGTCATGAATAAACATCGGCGGAATAAAAATTACCCAAAATGAAAATAACTGAGAGGAATTTTGGAGGAGGCGGGTGTAAATCCACAGCAGGGGAGGGGAAGGAGGGGGGGTGTTGAGAAAGTGAATGGATAAGAGAGAGAGAGAGGGAAGTGGAGGAAGGGGGTGGGGGGTGGGGGGTGGGGGACTAAAGTATTGAGGGAGGGAGCTGAAAGGCAGATTGAGGCCTAGGGGAGAAGAAGTATAAAGAGTTTCCTCCATCCTGGAATACGCTCAGTGCACTGGGCCAGAAAAATGCCCAAATGTTTCACTTCTCTGTCGTCTCTTTCTCCATCTACCTGCCTCACTCTCTGTACGCTTTAAATGTCAATTGTGCGTCTGTGGGCTACTGTGGATTGTCTCGCTCTGTTCTGCCCGTGTTTGTGGGTGTGTGTGGGAGTTCTGTACTTTCTCTTGTGTTGCTCGTTGCTTGTAATGAGCCGTTTCGCTGGAGTACATCAAAAGATAATGTTTCTCTCTAACCCCCTTTTTTATACGTCGTCCATGTCTAATTGTCCCCTTCCTCATCTTTCATTTGGTCTCTACTTCCCTGTCTCACTTTTTTTTTTTTTTACTCCTCTTTGTACTACTCTCCACGGCTGCAGAACACAGCCACCAAAAACCGGGCATGAATAATGAAAGCTGAGCGTTTGGTCTGGTTTTTAATACTGTTCTCTTAATCTGGCCATCCTTTTGAATATGCACACAAATGCACATCAGGCCCGCTGCCGTAAATCCGCAGGGGAATAATGAGGGTCATGCAATTGGAAATGTGTGAGTGTGAAGGGATGTGTCGGCGTCATTATAAG
Source organism: Centropyge bicolor (assembly GCA_037975185.1). NCBI lineage: Eukaryota > Metazoa > Chordata > Actinopteri > Pomacanthidae > Centropyge > Centropyge bicolor. The sequence goes on along the minus strand of JBBMOC010000052.1, from coordinate 672,014 downwards.
GCGCCATCATTAGTTGCACACCTACTGTCACTGTCCCGTCACTGCAGCCGCCCACACACACACACACACACACACACACACACACACACACACACACACACACACACACACACACACTTGTATTTGGCTGATGACACTGAAGCTGTATTCCCATTTTCTCCCTGTCTCTTTCTCAATATCTGTCTGCCTCTCTGTCTGTCTCTCTCTCTCTCACACACACACACCCTTCGCTTTGTTGCCGGATCAACTTGGCATCAGATGTGACAACGTGTTAATCGGTGGCTGTTATGCAGGTCAGCGAGTATCGCGGTGAAGCCAGTGATCCATTCATGGGCTCAACTGGGAGTCACGGTGGACTGACAGCTCTTTTATTTCCGTCTTTCACCCCTGAAGTCACTCGAAACTTGACAGGACGTTTTTTTTCTCCCCCTTTTCATTTGGTCATTTCAGTGTTTTTGCTTCCTTTCCTCTTTTGTTTCCTTCTCTCCTTCTTTTTTTTAGCTTCACCTTCACTAATGTTCTTCTCTTTTGTTCCTCCTGCTACTTCCTTCTTTTCTTGCCTCCTTTTTATCCTTCCTGTTTCTCTTTTCATTCACTTTCTTGATCCCTCTTTCACTCTCTTCCCTTCATTATTTTCATGCCTCCTTGTGCCAAACATTCGATTCCTTCCTTCCTCCATTTCCTCCTATATGCTTCTCTTAACCCTTGATTCCTTTTATTATCCCTCCTTATGTCTCCACTCCTCACGTCTCCATTTGTTTATTTATTCATTCCTTCATTTGTTTCTTCTGTGTGTTCCATCATCCTTTCTTTCATCTGTCTGTCCTACTTCTCTCTTTTAATTCTCTGCCTTCATTCCTCTCCTCCCTCCTTCTGCATCTTGCTTCTCTGTTCCACTGATCCACATTTATCAATCAATGCATACACCAGCTCAGATCTTCAGACTCTCATCATCACTCATACGACACGGTGACAAGATGTAAAAAAAGACTACCAGGTTAGAAAATACCCAGAAACAGTCAGACACACTTAGACCCAGTCAGCTACATTTAGATGCAGCCTTTGTCTCTGCTCCCCTGCTCGTAGCTGATATGAAATAGGACGGATCACAGGCATGAGTACAGATGAGTGTTGTGCCGCAGCGCTCTAATTTACTCATTAAAGTGATGCTCCCAGACCGACTGATTTAGACTGGATTAACGACGGGACTGTTTTTTCTCTCAATTTCATACTGGATTATTTGCACTGGTGAAACACTGCAAGTGTGCGCTTGCAGATTTGATAAAGTGTACTGTTCGGGCTGCGGCGACAGTGGCGGCCGCGCGGCAGTGTGAAACCATGCAGAGTAAGCTAAATGTTTGTGTTGGTGTGTATAATGCATAATATCCCTCAGCATCTTTACTGTGGGGATGCGAGGACTGAAAGTGGGTCAGACGGTTGCAAGAGTGCGTGATCCTCTGCCAAGAGCCTCCATAGAAAAACACTGAGACATCTGACAGCTTTCCCTGGCAGGAGAGATATTTGTGAATTTGAGAAGACGTACGGGAGCAGAGGTGGAGGGACATGGGGTTTTTTTCCCGGGTAACATATGCAGCCATGACAGATGCATGGAGGGACCCAACACATGCAAGCAGATGAACATATATGCGCTTACTTGATTTCTCACATCCTCATTTGAGAAGGTTTAGAGGTGAAAGGTCAGTGAAGGAGAACAGAGGCTTTGTGTGCATGGTTCCAAACAAATGCACCAAAGGGTCACACATACATTATAACACGCATAAACCGAAGTTCTCCTCCTCACATGTACACACACATATAATCCCAGACCCAATTAGTCTGGTCTGATAACTGTGTCAGTGTGTTACTACCCATCGCTAGGCCTGTGGGGTATTGAAGTCATGTACTGTAAAGTCTTACTCATGCATGTAAGGCCACAACCACATCAGCCCACTCATGCTCAAATGCACTGTTCCCCTTCTTCTGCCTCTTAATGTAGACAAATAGCACGAGGGCAAAAGTAGGTGCGACTGTTTATTTGCTTCTATTTGTAGTCGGATATTTGTCTTAATGCATAAAGGTTTGTTGCTGTGCATTTTCATGGTGACATATAAGTGTGTGTTTTCTTCCATACATGTGAGGTAAAGGAGCACAGGACTATGTTGTCTCCATCTCTCTCTTCATCTCCTCAGCTCTCAGAGGAAAGCATGAGGAGACAGCCGAGCAGACGCATCAAGTATAATTGGAGAAGCAGGGAGAGAGAGAGGGGGACCGAAGTTGCATACTTTCTCTGCTCGGTAGAGTGTGTCTTTAAGCTGTCACATGAAAGCCTCGCATCCTTGCAAAAGTCAACTTTTGAGGAATTTTTAGAAACAGTCTTATTTACAGACTCTAAGACTCTCAAGTACTTTATTTCTTTTTAAGTCTACCATGGACGCTTTTCATGAATTTGCAGCCAGTGATGTGATTCTATTGATGTCAGTGTCGGTTTGATTGTCAGTCCACCAGTTTGTCCGAGACAGAAACATCTCAACAACAATTAGATGGACTGCCAACCATTCATTGTCTCCAGAGGATGAATCATAGTATCATTGTTTATCCTTTGACTTTTCCTCTAGCGCCACCTGTGGGTCAACATTTGAGCGAAATGTCTTAACAATTTTTAGATGAATTGCCATGAGATTTAGTGCAGATGTTAATGTTCCCTTCATAATGAATTACATTCACTTTTCGATACCTTCACCTTTCATCTGGTTCCATCATCAGGTCAACTTTAATTCGTCCAATACATGCTGATGTTGTCCTTTAGCTCAAAGCACTGCTGTGCCTCAGCCTAACCTCACAGAGCTGCTATGGCTGAAGAGTCTTTTTTTATACTTGCTATGTAGACCCTCAGCTCAGGTGAGAAAAAAAAGGGTCCAGGTCATGAATATCAAAGGAATCAATGTGGTTGAAAATCAAGCTCCTGTGAAGCCGCCGCTGCCTTGAGAGGTGAGGACAACCCTATAAAAATGTCAGGCTTGGAGCTGGACTGAACAGTGTGACCGGTCGCCTGGTAGGACATTTATCACCCTCTATAGCCTGCGGGTTCAAGAGCGAGCGAGCTGGACTATATCCCCAACTCCACGACTACATCCACGGAGGGAAATAATTCTTCCCACCGGCAAAATATTGGCAAATTATATGGTTGTGGATGTTGTGTTACCAGCTACTTTGGCAGGTCGTCAGTCATGATTTTACGGCTGCCTTTTTTTTATCACATAAAAACTGATGAAATATAAATTCTTAGAAAAGAAATTTGTCTTGTAGCCCTGTGTTGGAACAAGCTTTGGAAATTCAGCAACTGACTCAGTGAAGCCATCCTCCTAGAAATGTCAATCTCGGCCCCTGGCTGTGGACGGTAGTCGGCTGACTGGCACGTTAAGGCTGGTTATCAGTGGGGATCCGAGAGAGCTCGCTACAAGGTCTGTGTCTGGTGGGCCGACAAATGACAGGATTTCTAACATGGTTTAATAAGCCCATCTGAGACTAAATGTAATGTACTGTGGGTGCAAGGCTGAAAATTTTAACAGCCGTAACACCATGGGAATATGAAACCATCGCTTTCGTTTCCTTTTCATAATTGGCGGAGTCCTTCAAGAGGGATGTTAAACAGGGATTCTTCAACCATCTCAGCAATGAAACTTGATAAAGAATAATTCTTTAAAGGCTGAGATCCCAGGTCAATTTGTGTGGATTCTAACCAGGAGCCAATATTTTCATGCTAAAAATGGATCAATATTGATTTTTAAAAAAAGAAAAATCGCCCCTTTGACATTAGTCGGACTGAAAGTAAAATCATCCCTGTGACCCTTCAGAATCTTAATCCCTCATTCAAGAAACTGAGAGCTGGAGGAAAAATCAGGATATTAGCTCCAAAGCTCCAAATCCCTTCCCTCCATACGTAAAGGTTGACGAGGAGCCGGGGCGAGATGGCAGAAGGTAGAATGATAGTGACAAAGTGAGAGTGGCGCCGCCGACAAAAGGCTTTTGTGCCGTTCTGCGGTGGTAAATCAGTCCTGAAAAGAAAGTCAGCAGCTTCCCCTGGACAGCCACTGTCACACACACACAAAGAAGCACACACACACACACACACACACACACACAAAGCTATAAGCATACACACAGGCACACAGTCACAAAAATAGACACATGCGTACAGACAGCTCAGTCCGCATTTTCTGTTGCCTCCCGCAGTTACACACGCACACACATATACACTTGTTGTGTTGTGCTTTCTGGGCCACCAAGGAGAGAGAGAGAGAGGGAGCGAGAGAAAGAGAGAGCGAGATGCTGGCTTGCTGAGTGTGAGTCATGGACAGGCTGACTGTCCTCGGGCCTCAGTACACCATCTGCACCCCCACCGCCTGTACGGCCTCATCACACAGCTCAATGCTCCAAAGCGCCGGACACACACACACACTCGCACACACACGTATGCACACACACCGAAACAAACAGTCAAACATGCATACTGATAGAAAGCTGCACAGTACTGACACATATCTGAATGGACACATGACCTCACTACACCTGGGCCATGTACTGCTTATATACACAAATGCACATGCAAATGAATATCTGCATAATAATCCACCTTAATGCACATGAATCACACAATAATTTACATCAGAATAAACTAACGGATGTGTATTTATTTATAATAAAACACAGCCTGTGCACACTCAAAAATACAATCAAATTTAAAAACACATTTCCTACTGTTCCTTACACACATACACACACACACACACACACACACACACACACACACACACACACACACACAACCTACACAGAGCCAAGTCTTGCAGCATCCCCGCGGTCATCTGGGATTGACCACCATTCTCGCAGAATTCATTACGGAAACCTGACACTAGCCCACAGGAAAAAAAAAAAGAAGCAAATGTTGCATAGCAAATGTGCTCTTTCCGTCTGGCTGTGTGTGTATTCCTGTGAGTGCGTATGTCAATGTGTGAGGGTACAGTATGAATGAGCACAAAAGTACTCATGACCCAAGGAATCAATGGAGAAGATCCTTTTCATTAGAGTGGTGGTAAAAGCTGCTCCGGCATTGACCCCCTCTCTATTTTGAGCCGCACTGTATCCGCCTGCCGTCAAGTAACACAAGAAGAAACCTCAGTTAAGAAGTCTTCATTTTTTTATTCAATCAGGTTATTAATGTTACACATCACCACAGATAGAAAACAGTAGCCCATAAAAGAGGACTGTGGAATAACAATAGTATTAATAATATGAAGTAATATCAAGTATTTGTACAGTCAAAATGGGGGAAAGTAGTACGATAATCACCAGCACTGAAAAATGCTGCATGTCTGTCTGTCGATGGAGGCTCAGACTTGAAGCATAGAAGCTAAAAAAAAAAAAAAAAAAAAACACGCTCGTACACACATGCAGCACAAACCGACGAGCAACATTATCTACCAGCTCCACTACAAAATACGACTTGTTCCATTTAACTCGCTTCTCTCTAGCAACAACTTTACAAAATCAGTATGTACCCTTCAGATGTTGTGGTGCAACGGGTGAGCACCAACGTTTTCATCGATGTGTTTCATGAAAATATGATCAAAGTACGATCCAAAATAAAGCACTTGGACAGAAGATCTTCTGATAGAAAAAACTTGGATGTATGAAATGAGAGGTACCAGATAACAACTTTATACAGTATAGTATAAATACACACGAGAGGAAGCACACACGCTCCCCCTCAACTTGTAAGTGTGGATTCATTTCTTAGGGCTGCAATGTTTTCTTTATTGGTTAATAATTCCATTATTTCTAGGATTAATTTTTTTTTGTTTAAAAATGTCAAAAACTAAATGTAAACATTTAGGTGCGCAGCTCATTCTTGACACAGTAGCTGACAAAGCTCATCTCAGCTGGAGGTGCACTTAGTCACATGTTCTGGAGCTTTTGACCGCATTGCATGGTCCTCATCCGCAGAGCAGCTTGCTCATAATCTGTTCAACAGTTTCATGGCATCTGAGCCAACGACATCTGCTGATGAAGACGGAGTGATGAGGGTCGAAAACTCCAGAGGGAGCAGGCAAGTGGACCTTGAATCTTGGTATCACTTTGTAATGAGGCATACATAATAAGGGCCCTTTGACAGATCTCTTGTGATCCTGCAAAGGATAAACTGTTAGAGATGATGGATAATTAAAGGAGTGTGAATTTGGAGTTGTAAATATTCTTCCTGAAAAATAAAATAGCTTGATATAAAGACACCAATCAATGTTTTACAACCCAAAAGTTGCCCCATAAGAATGTTCTATTGCTGACATATAAAGCATAAATGAATGCTCATTAATAAAGCAACAAGTCATAAACCCCTTATAAAGTATGCATGGTTAGAAAGCAATACCAAAACCTTTCAAATGCCAACAGGCATAAACAGAGACACATGCCAGGTAACCACATCCAAGCAGCATCTGCATGAGCCAACGTGCCTGTTCTTGGTGATGGCGGGCTGCAGCACCGGCCGGGCGGGCTTTACATTAACATTCCCCTCACCATTGCGATTTGCCAGAGGGCCAAATGTGAAGGGCTACGGAGGAGAAGAGAGCGCTCGCGTGGTTTGATAAACAAACGTTAATCTCCTTAGTGCTGCTTGGGGCTCGGCGGCAGGTTTTGCACACAGCGAAGACGGAGCAGACTGGCTGCCCGGCCACCCCCTTCACTTTGGGAACTATTCTCTTTCCATTCCACCGCCTCGCATGTTTACAGCAGTAATCCATTCAGTGACGTCTGTATAGGGGGGCCCAACTGTGCGTGATCCTCCTTATACCCACCCCTCCTCCACCTCCTTACACCCCATCCTAAGCCGGCTCTCTCTGGTGGATACCCACAGATTTGCTTGGCGTCAAACATAAAATTCCCCATTTGGTTTGTTTATTCAGAGGGGGGGTTAAATGGCTCTCATGCTTTGGTGGTTTGTGGTTAATACTCTTCAACCTGTTGTTGAACTGAACTTTACTGCATTCTTCTCTGTATTCATAGCTTTTGGATGCTTTTGAATTTTGAGTCTTTCAACCGGTTACAATTGCAAATTCTCTGTGTGTAATGGTTGGCAACCTCAAACAGCTGCGCGAGTTTAAGGAGAGCTAGTATTGCCTGTAGTTGTTTTGTTTTCTCCCGTCTTATCCCCCCCCTCTCAAGGGAAACTCCAGTTAGCAAATCCCAGACCGTTCATTGTGATATCTCTCTCAGCTGCAGCCTCTTCCATTCCTTCTTTGAATGTGGCATAAAGAAACACGGAGGATTTGCGTGCAGAAACCAGAGCTGAACGAGGGGGTTTTTCATTCCTCACCCTGCTCTCTTTGACTCCCCCTTTCCTCCCCTGTCGGTTCTTTTCCCAGTCAGGGCCGTCGAGCCGGCGCTGTGGGCAGTACGTGCGAGCAGGGAAAAACCAGATCCCCTGCTGAGTGTGTGTGAACTGCCAGACCTCCCAGTGGTCCTCCTCCTAATGCCTTTTTTCATTTCCAGCGTTTTGACTGAAGCTGCTGTTTCAGAGTCTCTAAACCTTTTTTGTCATTTTTCATAAAAATCTCTATTCACCTGCCACAACCTACTTCGCTTCGCTGTCTCTCTCAGCTGAGTCTTCTGAAGTACAATCACTGATATGACAATGATGTCTGTTGTCTTTGCCCATTACTATAACATCCTCTCATTCTGCATGGCCTTGTAGTAGTGCTCCTGCTCGGCGTGGCTGCGGGCGGAGACAGAGGGCCGGCGGGGCAGGGTGGAGGAGCGGGACAGTACCTGGCTGTGGCCGTCCATCAGTAGGTCGGGATGGGGAGGAGGGGGTAGCATGCTGGAGCAGGACGGGTGAGGAGGTGGAGGCATGGAGGATGAGTGGTGAGGTGGTGGTGGCAAAGGGGAAGAGGATGGGTGTGGAGGTG
>JBBMOC010000052.1:492787-661348 GCA_037975185.1 Centropyge bicolor | reverse complement strand
GGCATGTGAGAGGACGGAGGAAGGGGTGGTGGGGACATCTGAGAGGACAGCTGAGGGGGGAGAGGCATGTGAGAGGAGACAGGGGGGGGCAGAGGAGGAGGCACCGGAGAGGAGCTTGGGTGTGGAGGGGGAGGCAAGGGTGAGGCGGACGAGTGAGGAGGTGGTGGCGGTAGAGGGGATGAGGACAGCTGAGGAGGGGGAGGCAGAGGGGAGGAGGAGGTGGGGAGAGGTGGGGGAGGCAGCTCGGCTCCTCCTTCGGCGCTGCCGCTGGCCGAGGAGGAGCCCAGCGAGTCCGTTTTCACTGGGAGCGTCCGGTAATCCCGGTAGTGACTGACATTGTCTTGTCTCTGCAGCGCCGCTCGGTGTTTGTCCACTGCTGTGTCGGCCGTCATCATGTTACCGCTGATGGTGTTTCTCCACTCCCACGGCTTGCCGTTATTGGCTGACACACGCACCACCGGGTGGTGAGGGGCGTGAGCGTCGATGGTGACGATGCTCCCACTTCCGGCGATGCTCCCCGGGTTGCTCCCAGTGCAGCTGTCTCGATCAGACGGGATCCGGTAATAGGGCGACTCGGAGCAGTTGGACCCGGCGCCAGAGGAGGAGCCGCCTTCTGATGTCTTAGTTGACGAAGTGATGGCTCCATGACCCTGCTGCTTGGACATGGCTATCACCTGGAGGAGAGAAGGACATCTTGTCAGAATGTATGAAGCCAATTGGACCTTGTTGGTGATATTGCTTTGTCAACATTCACTCTCTCTCTCTCTCTCTCTCAGGAGTGTATATTTGAACATTTATAACATTTACAACATACTGATTGGACCTTTTCATGAGACTGGTTTGCAAGCTGTTTCCAGCTTTCAGATCTCAAGAAAAGCAGCTTTTAAAAAAAATCAGTAACACTGTAAAGGGTTGTAGTGAAACATTCAATATCACTCAAAGACATTTTAAAAAGGTACCGTTCAGAAAATACTACTACTACTACTAAGAAGTATAAATTATGTCTATCTTTTAACACATTGGCAAACCTTTTTACAGTGTGCCTTTAAAAAAAATTTTCTCCGACTATAATTAATGTTTGAAGATTGTTTGTGTGTTTTTATATTGGATACTAAATCAATGGAATTGCCTCCATCTCTACTCTGTTTTGATTTTACCAACAAAATAAATCACAGCTGTGTAGCACACAGTGTTTGGCAGCTGATACATCTCTTCTATATATAAGTATATTTCTCAGAACTGGCTGCACGCCACTTAAAATTAAAGAATGAAAAATCATTGTGCAAAACTAACGCTGTCATAATTGGCATTCACTTTCTAATTTCCTCCTCACCTGAGTGACTCTTTGCTGGCTGGGCGGCTGGTTGGGCTGCGTGTTAGGTACGCGGGGAGTCGACACCGCGATGGGGCCCGTTCCCGGCTCTTTCACCCCGCCTCCCTCGGTGAGTGACAGCCACTTGGCACGGGTCTTGGCACTCTTGGGGGAGACAGGCGGTGGCCGAGAGGCCTCCTCGGGGATGTGAACGAGCGGGGGAGCCACCACCATCCTGGCTCCGGTCGGCGTGGCCATGCCCTTGTTGGCTTGCACCGTGGGATAAAGAGACGAAGGCATCTCCTGTTCTCCTCCGTCTCCTGCTCCTCCTTCATCTGCGTCTCTCCCGTCCACTCCCTCCTCCTCGTCTCGCGAGCTCTGGCTGCGGAGCTCCAGCGAGCGCTGCTTCCACTCAGACACCAGCTGCCGAGACCTCTGGGGGTCAAAGGGCACGTGGAAGGTCATGTGACGCTGCGTGGTAGCCGGTTCATCTGAGGGCGAGATGGGGCTGTTGCCGTTTGCGACTCGGGGCAGGGTGTTGCTGAAGGTAACCATGGTTTCCTTGCCCATGGGACCCCGGGTTGCGAGAAGCTCCACATCAGCACTGGCTCGTTTGAGGGAGGCCAGGGACGCCTTCTCCCTCCTCACCTTGCTGCGGGCCCCGGACCCCAGCCCCGCCCCCAGCTCCTCTCGGCTCTCAGACACCCTGGGAGTCTTCCTGTACAGGGAGTCGTGACTCCGCTGACTCAGCACCCTCAGGCCATCCTTCTGCTGAGCTGGGGTCAGTCTTTGTAAAGAGTGAGCATCTTCTTCCGATGCTTTGAAGTTCCCCACTGCATACACAGCCTGACAGGACACAGGGGTAGAGGGAGGGAGGTGGGAGGAAGGAATAAATGAGATACGCACACCCAACATGTTGAATAAAGACTGAAGCGTGAAAATGTATTTTCTTTAATCTCGAGGAGGGAAAAAAATTATATTCCTATTAGTGATGAGCAAGTGCATGAATAGGCATCTCTCCTTCCCCTTCCTGTTTCGTCTGAGGTCAGCATGAATCACTCTCTTCCCCCCTCTCTCACAATTCATCCTTTAATGAGGGGGAAGAAATGCCCCCTCTCTTAAAATCTGAAAGACGAGAGAGAGTGAGAGGAGGAGGGGAAGCGTTGAAAATGGCAACGACAAGTTTTCTTAAAATGAAGTGTGAAATTGTTCCAGAGAATTCTTATCGGATTATTCATTCTCTCTTCCTTCCCTCCGTAATAGAAAAAGCTATATATAGAGCCTGCCGGAAAAAAAAAAACTGCTGGGAGAGAAAAGTATGGAAGCCACACGGAGAGAAGAGGTGATGAAAAAAAGAAGCATTTGTTAGCGCTCGCTGCGATAGTGTTAGAATACAATGGGACAATTCAGTCACAGCAAAACAACTAAATCACTTTATTAAAAAAAAAAATCTATTTATGTGTATTCGGTCACTCCCACCGCGCTGCACGCTGACTGTTAACTGCTCCCTGGGGACAAAACAAATCCCTAAATACGTACAAACATATGCTGGCGCTCGTTTTCGCAAACTAAATCCTGAAATAGGAAATCCATTTCACTTGTTCAAATGTCTTTCAGCGAGTTACATTATCATAAAACGGAGCAATTATCTTGATAGCGGTGACATAAATTAAATCATTGAATATATTTCGCCTTTAGATTACAGCTTGACAAGTCTAATAAATATCACACTCTCGTTCACTTTGTTGGACTAACCAGGTAGACGCCGATGCCGGCTCCGATGAGGTATCCCACGTAGACGTCTATGGGGTGGCTGCGGTGCTGAGTAATCTGCGTCAGTCCGGCCAGGCCTGCCGCCATGCAGAAAGCAAACACCAGCAACGGCTTCAGCAGCTTGGTCGTGCTGCTGATGCTGGCGTTGAAATACATCTGTGGAGAGAGAGAGAGAGAGAGAGAGAGAGAGATAAATATGAGACACACAGCCATAGACAGACATATGGAGATGGATGATGTCATTAAAATGCATACTGCAAAAAAAGTTTGACCTCAACAGTGGAAAGATTTACAGTTTAAAAATTCTGTCCTGTGCATCTTAAAATTTGGCACTTGACAAGAAGGAGGACTAATATGCTATTGTTGAAAATTATTATGATATTACAACTATTAATTTACATAATAACAGGAAAACAGAGGGAAGAACCTATCAGGACATCTAAAGTTCACTAATTGATCACAATAAAGGACAATGACAAATTGTGTTTTAACAGTGTTGTTGGATTATAAGTGACTTCCTGCAAAAACCACATCCTGTCATGTATGCATTTTTCCACTTTAATATGGACTAAACAAAAGATATAGCATGATCATTAGTGAGCGTTAGAGGTCCTGGGTGGCACATTTTTATTTTACCTTTGGACGCTAGTCATTTCCATTTTTGCTAAACTAAGCCAAACGTGTCCTGCTGTCCTTGCAAAAAAAGTGTATTTCCCAAAATGTAGATTTATTCCTCTATAGACAAAAACCTTCATCCAGCCGGGTGATAAAATCTCACTTGTTTCCGATGCGGCTCCACGCTTTTGAAGAATTCTCTTTAAAGTTAAAAAGACCTGTCTCATATTATTTTTTGTGCTCTTTGAAAATTCCTCATATGAGGTTAACTGGGTTGTTAAGATGAATACTCTTTGACAGTGGGGAAGAAAGCAGGGAGATATTTACTGTTACATTCAAATTCTTTGCGTGTGCCTATACTTTCGATGACATGAAGTGAAGGACAGCTGAGTGACAGAAAAGCAGCCTTTGCAAGCTCGTCCATCTTGTGTCGAGCATATAAATCCTGCTCCTCTTGATGCCAGAGAAGAGAAAAACAGCAGGGTGACATTTCATTTACTTTCAATGCTCGAGAAGTGCGAAGTGATCCGCTTGATCAGTTTTCAGCAAATTTCCTGCATTCGAGTGTTTTGCGAAGGTGGAGCGGAAACAAGTGGAATCATTTCACTCGGCTGTAATTTTCCAGGTTTGTTGAGGGCTGAATGCGAGAATTACACGTCTTAATGTGGTGGGCAGCGAAGAACAAGACCGAAGAAAAACGATCTGACAACAGTGTTTTTTTTTGCAGAGGTTAGGCAACATGTTGTAACTCTGGCAACCAAAACAGCTGCTTTCCTCCTCCTCTCCTGCCTTTTTTTCTCTCATAAGAAACGTGTGTGGTGAGCTTTAATGAGCACGCTCAGGGCTCAGCGAGGCAGCAGTCATATGGCCAGTAGCTCGCAGTAGCCATCGGTGGAGGAGTGTGTGTGTGCGTGTGTGTGTGTGTGGGAGGGTGTTACCGCATGGAAAAATGACAGTGCTACTTTGCTGTATGGTTCACATACTGCTGCAGTCAGCACTGGACTGCAGAATGGCTAAAAAGCTGCCCAGTATGCACCAACAACGAACAATGAAATCTGACCTGAAATCATTCTTTTAATGTCTTTTAAATTGGATTTCACTTCAAATCTCAGTGAGTAAACACTATAATGCAATTGTGACTTATGTATGAAGTGACAGTGATTTCGTTCCGGCTACAAATCCAATGATATGCAGGAACTAATTTTACGCAGCCAGCAGCAACTTTTCTTAAGAATAAGTGGAAGAGCGTCTGGATGGTTATCATGAACACAGATAATTGAGCAGATAAAGAAATTATTATCATTTGCTCATGAAAATTTATGAAAGAAAACAGATAAAGAAATGTGCAAAATCACTGCTGTAATATTAATGATTGACCGAGGACGTCGTTGGATACAAAACAGGGTTAACTAGATAATAAACACATGCAAGTAAACAGTATAAGTAGCAGTACTGCACATACATCATCAAGGTACACAAACACAGCAAGTAAGACACAGAAGTGCTTACGGAGATATAGACAGCAGCGAAGCCAGAGAGCGTTGCATGCTGGGATGGAAATGTTTTCCTGAGGGGAGAAAAGGGGGAGAGTTAGGTGTGAAAGGGTGAAGGCAGAGAGAGAAAGAGATTCATGTTTTCACCAAAAAAACGTTGTTTGGATTCTGAGTCTTTTTGCCTCTTGAGTAAACCTGGATGAAGCCGTCACGACAGCTCGTGTTACTCCTGACGTCTGGATTGTATTTGACATTAAAACTCGAGTGCCTGCCCGACCGCGTTTGTCAAGGCGAGTGCGCGTCCTTGGATGCGAGCATTAATGAACACAAACAGAATACCACGGGGCATTAGCGGGAACATTAGAGGATGGCGAACGAGTCGCGGACAAAGACGCTAAATTAGAGTTTAGAACGCTGAATCACAAATGTCTTTTTATTTGTCTCATTAAGCCGCTCTGAGTGTGGGTGTATTTATCCTTCTGTCTTGAACTATTGTGTTTACCTTCTCCCACGTCTTCAGGGCTGAACCTGTGTGTGTGTGTGTGTGCATGTGTTGGTTACATAAGTGCTCTTCTGTCTCTGGCAGGTCTTTGTGAAGATCTGCAGGAGTTTTAGACAGTCAAGGTGAGGACATTTTTTCCACCGGTTCTCACTTTTTCAGAGGTCTGTTCGAGGGTCTGCTCGGTTAGAGGCTTCGGGCGAGAATTACATTAAGGTTAAGTTGGTGCTAACTTTTGAGCTGAGGCACTTAGTTGGGATGGTTAAAGCAGGAGCTCCACATTCTGGGTATCTTATCACATTATCTCACTTTTTAAAGTGGGACAAATATCAAAGAATAAAACCAACAAGAGGTTATGTTTCTGACTATTTCTTGAACTGGTGCAGTAACTTCCTGGAGGTTTTCTAGGAACTGCTTCCTGCCAAGAAGTAGTCCAACACATGACCCCTTGCAAAAACTTTTTTTTTTTAACATATGAGTTTTTATATAGATTCAATGAACTCTGCCAGGAAGTGAATAAGCACATTATCCAAAATGTCTCACTAGTCCTTTAAGGTAATGAGCATGGGAATGCATTATATCAATATGAGTCCTCACAGGTATAAAAGTACAAACACTCGCATTTGTACTACTGGGATTATACCTATATGAGCTATATTCGTCTTAGCTTATGATGCCTGTCTACTTCACATATGCTGTAGCTTGTTTGTCTGACCTATGTCTGTTCATTACACACTCGGCTGTTAAAGAGCATCTCGCGAGCCAAACTTAGCCGCAGCACCTGCGAGTGAGCCGCTCCAGCTGGGCTCAATGAGAACTTGTAAGGGCACTGTAAGTCCTGTTGTACGAACTTCACTAAGCGGCATATCATGAATAAGACAATCTGGCAGTATTTAAAAAAAAAACTGTTACAACAACAACTTCTCTCCTTTGTTACTTTAATCTCCTGTAATCCTCTTCAAATGCAAATTGGTTTTCGATGACTCCTCACCTTGTCGTTTGCATGTACGCTCCAGCAAGATAGTGAGTGATGTGCAACCACTGTGAATCCTTTTTATCGTCGTAGCTTTATGTCTTCTGTAGCATTTTCTGATATATTTGCACGAGCAGAGCCTCGACTGTGCAATATATGGTATGTGTGTTTATGGTTTTGTGCATCAACAAGCAAGCAAAGGATCCGACATTGCTGAATTATTATTTAATGGCGTGAGAGCTGAGAAGCATGTGAGCAAGATCCTGTGCAAATAAATAGATCATTTGTAGGAATGAATGCGCTTTATCTACGCGTCTTAGTATGTTTTCTGTCATTTCGTATCCAGGGTTAACATTTTTGAATTCAGGCAGATGGAGACATCCTGTGTGATCGACTCTAACCATATGTGCACGTCTCACCTCGCCGACATGATGGCATACTGGTCTTTGCCCATGCAGATGTCCCGTGTGATGTAGGCGTTGTTGTCACATGACACTCCCGGGGCTGTATAATTGGGCTGGCAGACGGTGAGGAAGAAAGGGGCGTGGTAACCAGTAGCTAACTGGATGACATCTGTCACCAGGGCTGTTGCCAGGAGACCGAACACATGAACACCTGAGGGAGAGATGGAGATGGAGACGGTAAGTCAGCCTCGGTAAATGAACTAAAAGCCTCTGGTGGCTTCCTCACGCGAGCTGTTCATTTATGAGCACCTGCAGTGGAAAGCAACGTTGAATTTGCTCCAACAACCAGAAGTGACACCACCAGCCCTTGGTTTTTTTTTAAGCTTTTCTGCAGACAGTGAAATTTGGCAAGGTGAATTTATTACTCTTTTCACTTCAAAGCTCAAAGTGGGCCTCCAGATATTTCCCACGGAGCGTCATATCATGCCTGTTTCATTTTACGTCACCCTTCATTAAATGCATGTAATTAGCTTATTTCCCCACTAAAGTGGAATCAGGTTGGGGGCTCAGCTGGTAAGTGGAATAATTTTCAGCCAGACCTGATTTCCATCTTAAAAAACAACAGCATTTTGTTCCCAACTATTGACTTTACAATGTTAACGAAATAAGATTCATCTTGCCCAAACTTGCTTTGAAGGATTAGCCTTCTGTCCAGTGGCCACATGCAGAATTAATTATAATTAATACATAAAAGTGGGCATGAAACACAAAGCAATATGCAACTCCAAAAAGAGAAATATGGACGCTCAAATAAAAAAAAAAAAACATTGTGAGTGATTGCTTCTTTAATGCTGTCACACTTACGCAGCTGCCAATTTACTTAAATACGCTGCATCGGGGATCACTTCAGCGAGGTGTTTGTTTTGGATCGTGTTCTAAAAATGCTATTTATGGGCCTCTTAATCGTCAACAGAATGCACATATATAGGAAAATAATGCTGTTTGACAAATCATGTTGTTACGGAGAGCCTGGGATGAGCTCCACCTCAAATATTGTTATGTCAATAACAACAGATGTGTATGCATCCTGTCCAGGTTTTAGTTCTATTCACAAAATATATGGTGGATTTGAATGTCACCTTAATTCCCAAAACTCTCCCAAAAAACCCCATGAGGATTGGTGGTTGGACGTACCGACGAAGCGCACGGTTCTGCGTAGGAAGGAGTTGAAGCTACAGCCTCCAGCGTTGATGCTGCTCTCGGACTTGGGACACGTCTTCAGCTTGGATTGCATGCAGTACATCAGGCCCTCCCCCAGCATAATCTACAGACAGAGGGGGGGAAAGTGGGTAAAAGGTGACACAAAAAAATGGATTTTGAATATTCAAGACATCCCTGTCGTAAATATAGAAAGAAACCAAAGGGGTGAAAATGGAAAAGAAAGAAAGGAAAAAGGCGTCTAAAGATCTAATCAGTGTCAAATATCCATCTGTGACTGTGATCTACGGAGAGAGAGAGAGAGAGAGAGAGAGAGAGCGAGAGAGAGCGGATGCAGGGTGTTATTGAATAGTGATCACTTCCAATCAGAGTGATAGATGAGTGTTGGAGAGGTCCGCTCGTTTCCATGCTGCTGATGGATTAGCAGCGTGCGCGTCTCTGTGCGAGTGTGTGCGCATCGATCGGGGCGTGTTTGATGGTGTGTATTGGAACGACAGGTGTGTATTTGTCAACGTGTCCATCGATTCTGCATTTCTGAGGGGAGATTGAATTTGCTTTGTGAGTGTTCGGGAAGCCGTGCGTTTGCATATTCGTGTGATCTATGTGTTTGTCTGTACACAAGGGTTCCTGTGTGATGTGTAGAACTGAAACCCCCCGAACACCAAGACACACATTACATCTCTGATCCTCTGAGATAAGACTTTATCCTTGTGACTACAGTACAGGAAGAATTTCACATGAGCAATATCACTCAGTGACAGACCCACAGGGAATTATTAGTCAGCCAACTTCTGCTCTCATCAGTCCAGTTTCCAGCAGTGGCATCAGTTTTCAGGTGCAAAAAAATGTCTGATAAGCCAAGTGTACACCACCTCCCCAGCACTGAATTGCAATGTTAGTGACAATCTAGACCCCTAAAAAGCTAAAGATTTTTTCAGGAGATGGTGGAGAACAAAGCAGAGCTAAAAGCAGATGTGATATTAACTTACATTCATCAGGTAGCCAGAAAAATGACTCCCAATTAACATCAATGTTTCTTTGTATTTCACAATTGATTGCTGAGATATTAAGTTTGCCAGGGAAACTTTAAAGAGGTCAGTTTCATGTGTTCATGTGTTGAGACATCATGGGGTCTACCAGGCTACGATCAGGCTTATATTGTGTGGTCTGAACAAGAGAATATCAAAATCTCAATGTGTGCTCATCTCTATAGGATCAAATATATTTTCACAATTACACATAAAATCATCACTAACACACGAGCTGGAACTCCTGTGTGCACATTTGAAGTTGATTGGCTCAATGTAATCCTGCTTCTTTGGGAATATGAAAATTTCTGAATGCATAAATCATGTAAAAATCCACTGGATCAGCCATCCATCTGTGAGGATATTTACATTACATCTACATTATACATGTCTAACATCACTATTCACACACCATAAAGACCAGTGAAAAGTGAATATCAAGTTTTAAAGTCCGGTCCAAGTGAAGTTATTTATAAGCTGAACACTGAACACAACACAGGAGCTAACACAATTAAGTGTTCCTTAAACTTCCCTTAATTTTGCATGGAGCTCATTGTCACCCCACCAACAATCCTTCTGTGTGTGTGTGTGTGAGATGAACTCACGGACGCTGCAGGACCAGCGAAGGCCAAACTCAGCAGCATCAGCAGAGGGATGAGCTCATCGCCCGTCTCCACGTAGGGCATGGAGAGGTCGCGGTCATGGCAACGAAAGCCCACCATGGCCGGGGACAGCACATCTGTCAGCTCCAGGAAGTACAGGGACACCAAGGAGGACAGGACGATGGGGAGCTAGACAGGCGGGCGCACGCACACACACACACACACACACACACACACACACACACACACACACACACACACACACACACACACACACACACAACCAGTCACGTGCACAAGGACAAGGGCAAAGCAAAGAGTGACTAGCATTTAATATTTGCTTGGAAAGAGGTGATTCATCCAGTGTTTTATCTCAATACACACCTTCATGCACACAGGGGAAAAGAAGTGATGACACCATAATATTTGCTTGTGAAGAACATCAACATCTGACTCTACAGCAGAGACAGTGACTCAGCTCCTGATCGATTCAGCAAATGCAGTGAGTCGACCAAGCACCGGTATATGACAAGATTAATTCATCAGTGCATCCAATCCACACATACCTCTACAAAATAAAAGCACGGCAGCAGCGTCATGCTGTCTTTGGGTGGTTTCTTCTTGGCTTTGTTCTTGGGGGACGTCATCTTGGGGTGGGACCAGTCACAGCCTGTCGGGAGAACAGATTGCGAAGAGATGTCAGAGAGGAGTTTCACAGCACTTTCATGCATTTTCACCATCAATATTTCTGAAAGCTTCAAAAAGATGTTAAAACTTCTGCCAGGCCTGGACTCATCTGATGAATGAAAGATTTTTTAAAAAGCCGGCCGCGAGGTTTTATATTGCTCACACTCAAAGGCATTAGTTTGAAAATGAGTCCTTGTGTTGGTAAACAGACAATTAAAATGCATCCTGAGCAGTTTTATTAGTGTTTGGTAATGAGGTGCGTTATTCGTTTTTGTGCACCCATCCACATTCAATAATTAGGCTGATATCCCTGCACATGCACATTTAATAACCACGCTGGCTGATTTTCCTCACATGTTTGCAAATACACGTGCAGAGCGACACACAAGGTCACAAAGATAGTTAAAAAGATCTAATTAAAAGGAAGCTTTTCAGTTGCTCGACTGAATCCTCCACTCGAAAAAAAAACTTCCAAATGCTGTTACACTAAATTCATCTTCCTCACAAACTCAGACATCTCCTGCCGTCGGTAACCTGTAGGCGATCAGAAGGCCTCCGAGAGAAATAAGAGCCAAGGGCCCAAGTGGAAAACTAAACAGAGTTAAATATTTACAGCTTTCCCTACAGCTCCCCATTTCTGCCTTTCGTTCTATCTCTGCATCTCCACCCATTTCCCTCCATCTCCCTCACTCAGTCTCGCCCCCTTTACCTCTCTCACCTCACCACGTCCCATTTTACTTATCACTTCCTCAATCTCCTTCCATCTGTCTCCTCATCTTCCTTCCAATCTGCCTTCATTTTACGATTTTCCTTCTCCTCTAGTTTTTCTACCGACTCATTCTGACATCTGTTTGCTTCTTCTCATATTGGCTTTTTAATACAAAACTGCATCCTCGTCAGTTTGATGAACACGATCTTAAACATGCACCTCGTGTCACAGGCCAATTAAAATGAATTATACTTTTTAGAATTGGCTTCAGCGGAGTGTGTAAATGTCATTTTTTAACTATATGAGGCTTCAATCCAAAAATACTCTCATTCAGGAAAATCATATTGGCTATAAGCTGTCCAGGCATATTTACCCTTTTCTGTCAACTTCTGTATTTTGCTCTGTTTGACTTTGCTTATTTCTCTCTCACTTGCCCTTTCTCTTCCCGACTCTGTCTTCTCGCAGTATATCTGTCTACAAATCCCCACCTCTGCTCTCCCCACCTGTCTACACCTTCCCTTCTCTTGCTATCTGTCCTTCTGTCTTAACACCTCTTCTTACCTCTCTCCCCCCTTTTCTTTTTATCTCCCTTCTCTCTTCCTGTCTGTTCCTCTCTTTCTCTCCGAGATAAGAGGGCCTGACCCCGAGGCGGTGTAAGGCACAGAGAATCAAAGACTTCTACGGTCTAATTTCCATGACCGCTAGAAATGAAGAAGGGAGAGGAAAGGAGGGAAGAGGAGAGGAGACGAGGGGGAAGAGGAGGAGACTAGGAGAGAAGCGGGGACGAGATAAGCGGAGATCAAAGACATAAAGAAGAAGAATGCTAAAAAAAAACGAAAAGCAGAGGAGTGCAGCTCGAGTTTATGTGTATCTGGTAGATGTCTGGCAGTGCTGGTGGGGTGGGGGGGAAGAGGGAGGGTGGTGGCGGGTGAGGATCAGAGACGGGGAGGATATTGGGATGGATGGATTCCAGTGTAGCTGAAAGCAGCTTAGGAAGACGCAGGGTCCTGGGTCTCACTCTCCCAGCCGCTTGGTCTCAGTGACCTACTCCAGTCAGCACTTAAACCTCACAACACACACACACACACACACACACACACACACACACACACAGAACGAGCCACTTTACTGAAGAAAGGGGCTCGTTTATCTGTCACACCAGCATTTGTCCTCTGGGGCACGTCATATATGTGTGTGTGTGTGACTGCAAAGTGTGTGTAGCTGCTGTATGCTTGCTAACATCATGGCTGTGGTTACATGCGTGCTTAAGCTAAGCAATTTGAACTCGGCCATGTGTGTGTGTGTGTGTGTGTGTGTGTGTGTGTGTGCGCGAGCGAGGTGGGTTGTATAGCCTGCGGTGGACAGAAACAGTGTGTCAGACGGCGAGGAAGATACAAGGCTCAGTGACAGTGGTGGGGGGTGGGGGTGTCAGAGGCAGACTAGTATAGACTAGTAGTGTAATAAGGTTTTGCACAGTGCAGCGTAGTGCAATTAGTTTTTTGTCTGTCAGGCTCGAGATGCTGACTATAGATAGAATGATATGGTGCAGTATAAACGCATATATATTTAATGTATAGAAGTGTGCTACAATTTAAAAACCCAATATCGAGTGTCTTAGTCAGGTGTTGGATCACAATTGTTCTTATGAAGTTCCCTCATTTGGTGTTTTTATAGTAATGTTGGAGAATGACACACCAATCCAGAACCTTCTATAGGTGTTTAATTGAGCTGACATCTGGTGACTGAGAGTATATGATTCACATCATGTCCAAACCATTGAGTGACCTCTCATGTGCTGTTGGGAAGCATCTGCTTTTCTCCACTCATTTATTTTTCCTATAGTTTGTCACCAATCAATATATTTATGGCACATATACTTTGGATTTATAACACATTTGAGCATAGTATATCACTATACATACACTATTCACCATAAAGCTGAACTGATCAGACAATTACTCAATTAGCCCACAGACAGGAAATTAATCTGCAGCAAGTTTGATCATTTAAATTGACCTTGTTTCAGGTTCTCAAATGTGAAAATTGGCTGCTTTTTTTCATGTCATGTGACAGTAAACTTGATATCTTTGCTTACTTTACTTACTTACATACTTTTGTTCACTTGTGTCCAAGGAAAAGGGAGCGTCCTATTTTCATAAACATTACTATGAATCTGAATTCTGTCAAATTAGTGCAAAAATACACACAGTTCCACATAGGTCTGCTTCAGTCAGGGGTGTAACCAGGGGGTGGCCTGGGGTGCACCAGCCCAGAAATTTGATAAGCCACCCCATTATTCTAAACCTTGATCAGGACTTTAGTTCAAATCAACTGTTTGGTTAGAAGAAGAAATCTATCTTGGGCTTTGCTGCAAAAGACAGCTGGTAGCTTTTGTAGCACATTTTCTAGATTTGAGAGAGATTTGTATTGTCGAGTAGTTCAACATTTTGCCCACACAGGCTTATTTATTTTTATTTCGCTAGTACTTTCTACTCAATAGACTATTTTTGTATGTGTGTGTACGTAGCCACTTTTGGAGGTACATTTTCTTTTTGAGGACTTAAAGAATAAAGTATGGAAGCTTTACATTAAGGCCACTCAGATGTGATTTGTGGGTCTATTTATCTTTCAAATTAAAATGTTGACCACAGGAATGCAAGAAACTGTAAGACATTGTAACGTTAGCGATTAAAGTAGAAATGAGTTGTGGAGACAGAAATATATTAATGATATTCTGATGAGAGTGTGTGCATGCACTTCAAGTCACCCCTGCATAAATAAGCGACCAGTCAAAAAATTGTGAACATGCTGGCAAAAATGTCTGTATAGTATTAGTATATACTATATTATAGTACAGACATGGACCTAAGGTGTCTAGGCCATTGACCAAGCATTAAAATCAGAATGCACAGTGTAAAGTCAGAAGTCTTTAGTGACCCTTGGCTCACAAACATGAACTTGAAAATGAAAGAATGAGGTGAAGTGAAAGTGGAACCACACAGTTTATCCATTTTCCCCATTCACTCCATGTCCATGCATCAACAAAGTTACAGTGGCAGGCTGCAGAGCCATGTCCACTGCAGGGCCCTAAACAGCCAGGAGGGACATAAAGGGCCATATGCTGCTCTTGATGTGGAGGAGGGTTGACACAACTTACACCACCTGCCTTTGTACTGAGAACAGCTCAAGCACCACTTTAAGCTGCATTTAATCCTGATAATTTAAATTCAATGAGGTGCATAAAAATGATCAAAATAGTTGCATCTTTCATGGAGAAAACCTGCTTTTTTGAGGATGCAATTTGCTATAATTTAAATGCATATAATAATTTAGATTTTAAGCAGCCACTATATTAAAAATCAAGCACAACACAGAGCCACACTGCTGCAGGCCTATTGATAACAGAGCTGTTACTCCTGCACGAGCAGAAAGCTGCATATTGCGTATGAGCATCAATTATGGAAAACGTGAAAACCATGTGCTGCCGGAGGATGCACATCAGTCCCGGACAGCCCGAGCACTCACCTCTGTCCCGGGGGCTCCGTGAATTCACCGAGTCCCGTCGCCCCCTTCCCCCCCGGCGTGGTCGCGCGTGCTGCTCCAGTTTGGCGACGCACGGTCCTTTTTAATCCATCTGTGTCCAAGTCTTAAAATCCAAACACTGTTATTGTGGAGCTCTCTATTCTGGGAGCAGTGGAGGAAGGAGACTGGGAGGATGAGTGGGGAGACCTGGAGAGGAGGAGCAGGGATGAGGAGAGCTGGTCCAATTCCTCTCCTTCTATTTGAATAAGTGAGAGATCCCCGTGCGTAAAAGCGGTTCCTCCCCTTTGCTTGCACCTGCAGGTTTTTCCTAATTCCCCCCTTGCTGGTTAAATCAAATTGGGATTCCACAAAAATTTTTAAAAGCTGATTTTTTTTACGCACAGGATCCGTCACACGGTTCTCGGGTGCGCAGTCGGCTTCCCAGTGCGCACACACGCACACAAAGGCACGGGGGCCGAGCAGGGATGCACGGGTGGAGGGGGGGGCACAGGGGGAGGAGAGAGTGTGGTGTTATGGTGGGGGGAGGAGACAGTCTGGTCCACACACACACATACACACACTTCTTTTTCCTTGCTGAATTCCTGTTTCGGGGCTACAGCCGTGAGACAAAGGGGGAGATTTTTTTTGGAATGTGTGGAGCCAAGTGCGCATGTGTGCGTAAAAGCGAGGGGGCGTTTTTTTTTTTGGAGATAACCTCTCATCTAAAAGCGAGAGCCAATTTCACTGTGATTATAATACGAGGCTTCAGCATCAGATACTGCAAATAGCATCAGATTGGCTTGTGTGATGCTCAACTTCTCTCTCTCTCTCTCTCTGCAGGGCTGCTTGCTCACATGTCCCTGCCTTTGTTTACTCCATAAGGGTGTGGCAGGTGTCTGACCACTGTGGTGCATTTGGATCCCCCCAGAGGATCCGATGCGCAGCTCCCTGCAGCCCCACATCCACACCGAGACTCATGCACAGACACCTCTGCGATCCACTGACTCATCATGAATGACATTGCGGCAATTAACATCAAAGAGTCGAGAGCTAGTGCGCGCGCGCGTGGTTCGTGCACGCGTGCACTACCGTGGTTGCTGTGCATGGTGTCTGCAAGAGATCCATGTTTTCCTCCCACAGTTATCAATTCTTAATGGGGCTCAAAACTGATCCATTCAGCAGCCACATGTTTTTCTCTCTCTCTGCATTATTTTTTCATCTCTCATGTCAATCAATGCTGAGTGACACATTCAGGGACACTTGCAGCCTGTGTGTTAATATCTGTGCACTGATTTTGAGGAGAGTGCAAGTCTCCTGCTGACCAGCCTCCAATGGCTTTACACTCATTCAGATATTTGCACACAGGAGCACCACCCTCCCTCTCCCAGTCTCTGTCATTTGGCTCCGTGTCGCTGCTCGGCGCTGGATGAATGGGGGCACCCCATTTAGTGTTGATCCTGTCTCTGGTTGCCAGGGAGTTTCTCTGGTTCTCATGGGGTTCTCCCTCGGCTCCCTCCCCCTGCGCCCCTCCTGTTCCCTGCCCAGAGCCCCCACCCCGACATCATCACACACACCGCCAGCAATAATACCCAAGGGTTGGTCACAGCTGGCAGGAGCTAATAAACTCATCACTCACAGTGGCTGGCTCCTATTTACCTACTAGACAAAGCACTAGAGAGAGGGAGGGAGAGACATGCGAGGTGGAGGTGGATGAACACCCTCTTCAGCTGCGCCTCTCAACACTTCGGTCCCTGAGAGATACAGAAATCACCACAATTGTGTTTTCTTGAATGCAGACTTTGTGCCTTATCAGCACTCTTCACCATTAACCTCAGTTGGATGGTAATTGATTGCCAGAGGGGGAGTACATTGGGGGATTCTTAAGTTTGATTAAAATTTTTCTTGACTGCTGTTCACACATGCGACCCAATTACTTTGTCTGAGCAAAAGGCCGGCCATCTCCAGTCACACATAAACATGGATGTGCAGGTCCCCTAGTTAAAATGTCTGCACGTGCACACCCACATGCAGACACCCACGCACCCACATGCAGCTCATCTGCATGTTTGCATTGTAGAAGCAGGGGGCAGGCGTTCATGCACACATGCTAGCACACACTTCACAAACAGAGTGTGCTGCATGAAGGCATCTACATTAGCTAGATGTCTGCATGTGGATACGTGCATATGAGAGCCCACACAGTTCTGCCATTGCATTGATTTTTTTTTTTTTACAACCCATTTAGTGCATCCCGGCACTTGACAAAGAGCCTATTGTTTATTAGAATACAAGGAGAATCCAACCATGTGCGAGTGCAGAGAACATGTGATTGATTGGCTTTATCACCGTGCGATTATCTTCACTTTGTACAGTCTGGTCGATGCACCGGCACTAAATCATCAGCATGCTACTCCCTCCTCTCTCTCTCACTCTCTCTCTTTCTCTCTCTCTCTCTCATCCTCTTCAAACATCCCACATGCTGTTCGCTCTCATCTGTACTGAAATACATTTTGTGGTATCAATTTCAATTCCCCCTTCATTGACGAGTGTCAGGTTTCATATAAGCTCTCAACTCAGTGTTTGATAAAAAGGTATTTTAAGAGCATTAATGTCACTAATTCTGTGGTTAAGGAAGCACACCCCTGCAATACTGAATAAAGGACGGTACATGAATACAGTGAACTCTGCCATGTTATGTAGGCCACTGCTTCATGGGGTGACTCAAGTGTGACTGGCAAACACACACACCGGGGCCAGATACACGCAAACACACACTCAGATAAAATATTGACTTTCTGATTGTTTAGATAGAATGACTGAAAATGAGTGTGTTTCTGCATCACACTGTAACTAAAGCTTCCATAATGTGAATTCTCTGCAGGTATCTCCACCCCACACTCCACATTCATGAGCTGTGGGACAGGTTCAAGTGCCTCTATGTGGCTGAACGCTGTCATTACACGACAGGTTAAACAGCACCATTATACCCCCAGATGGAGGAGCGCTTAAACCTCTTAAGTGGCCCCAGGAACACTGGCGTTTCTCAGACAAGTCTCACACTTCACTTTGACCGCACTTGTGTCTAATTTAGATTATAGCAGATTTCACTTTGTAAGACAGGCTTTAATAAAAAGTGATAAATTGATTTGAGGGCTTACTGACTGTTCAAATTTTATCAGTTTTCTGACAAGATAAATACTGTAATCATCCACAAGGTCTACAGTGATCAGTTGCTTAAGTGCTCCATAACACTTTTTCTTGACAGAGAGCTAATACAGCTCATATTCTGGACAGGAGTCTCTAATGCACCCTCTCAGTGAAGCTGTATTTGACCTATTGTGTCAAAATGTTCACCTACAATTACAAGAGGTCACAGGTCTTTAAAGTGGACTTGGCCTTGGAGCTGCTTCTAATTTTCTTCACTAGAAATGATGCTACACCTTTGATGCTACACCTCATGCAAAAGAATTAGTGTGGAGCAGAGGCTTTGACCTTTGGCATTGAACCCTTGAGATTGCATACAATAAACGGCTCACACATGAGATTCAGAACTAGTTTTTCTCACAGAGACTCAAGCAGTGCAACTAGAAGTCTTACAATGCTCGAGTAAGATCAGGCTTTGTGCCCCAAAATGCAGCTCTTTCAACCCCCTCTGATTCCCAACAGTGCTAAACGGAGCAAGAGCGCCATCTCACATTTATATACCGGTGATCGTTAACAAGTCACAGGTGTGGCGAGGCAGGTCCAAATGAGAGCACATCCCCTTTTAAATTTAAGTTACATAATTTCTACCTAAACAAAAATAACATCACAATACCAGATATAAAATAAATGTTGAAAAATCACACATGAAGGATGCAGGATGTTTCACTTTCTCACATTATTCCCTAAAGGTGTGAATGTGATCAGTGCTTTTTTTCTGTGATTAGACTGTTTTTATCTTTAGGTTATTTCAGATCAGTGTATTGTGGTTGTCTAATTATGTCTAATTATTCTTACTGTTTCTTTTTTTTGTAAGCAAACAGTATCATAAGAAGCTGCTAACACTTTTCTAGGACTCGCTCCTCTCGCACCTGTTACTTGTTGCCAATTATAGCTCGTCCAATATAAAAGCTAGTGTCGAGGCAGATGCTCTGTTTTGCTCTCTTGATGAACTGAGAGGCTGAAATGGCTGAGCGCCTGCACATTTGGCACTTTAATACGCACATTTATTCTTTCTGACAACACATTTTATGTTGGTGCTTTTTACTTTTTAAAGCCAGTGTCATTTGTAGGATTTGTGTATCATTCAGGAAGTGTAAAATCCATTAAAACAACATTTGATTCAATGAAAGTAATGCATTCATGGATTTTAAATAGGTTTGATGGGGCCAAATATGCTCTATGCATTCACTGCATTATTAAAGGAGATCAAAACAAATTTGCACTCAACATATGAGATAATGCAAGAAAATAAGTATATAAATGTTTATTTCAAAACATGAGAATGGTCATTATGATAAAATTTAATTATATGCTGATACAATTTTTTATAAGGGGTAAATTTAAAAGTATTTGTTTATATATCCAGTACCACAAGCTCTTTCTCTTTAAAGACTTAAAATAGATTTTTTTCTCCCTCATAGACACCATGGCATGTGAACACAACCACTTCACACCACAGCAAAGTTTGAAACGTTAAATGTACATCAGTACCATCAACCCCCGCCCCCCCGAAGTTCTCTTTCACCAATATCGCTGTCTGTGTTTCAGACCTGTGGGCCGGTGAAATTCCCAACATCTGTTTAGAGAGTTGAGAGACACAAGATTTGAGTACTATTAGGTGACATTGCATTGTATAGTGCTGGAGTGATTTCATAAAGGCCTTCTCTCCCCTGGTCCTCTGCTGCTGCACAACAGAACAAAACACAGCTTCCATCTGTCACCATTTCTTCACCAGTCAATCCCTTACATTTATTTTCTTTCTGTTGTTTTGCTGGAATAAAACCCTCAATCCGTAAACTCTCGATTGTCCATAGCCGTGGGAAGCAGGGATGCAGCGCCCTCTGGTGGAGTCCCATCACAGTCACCCTTTGCAGAACCCTCTGTCTCCATCATTTCCAGAGTGATAAGAAGCGTGAAACTCATTACCCTTTGCTTTGGCAGAAAACAAAAATTCATTCTGCTTTATCTGAGTGGAAGCTGTGTGAACGTGTGGATCTATTTTAATGATTAAAAAACAAACAAAACAACATGAAGCCTCACTCGTCGGAGCTCGCTCGACTCTGCGGGGAGCGAGTCAATCGTAATCATCCTTACTGTGTGAAATCATGCGCGATATAGTCACTCGGCGAAAAAAAATTGATGTTAAATTCCTTCAGTAATGAATGTGGTGAACAAATTAATTCCAAATTGGTGGCTCTTGTTTACAGGCCAGAACCACAATCCAAGCAGATATGAAGCTGCTTTGAGCTGTTTGGGGGATTGATCAGATAATAAGATTCCACGGAAACCACTTTGAGACTGTGATTTGTTCTGTAGTTTTTTTTGTATGTCTCCATATAAACACTAAGTTCAGACGTCAACTAAAACACTTCGGAAAATGGAAACAATTTTGAACACAGATGCTGAAAAACTTTGGCCCATGTTGCTGCAGTTGGTGATGGACACATTAAATGTTAAGGTAGTCCTACAAGTAGTGGGATGGATCAGCCATGATTCCTAATAAGTTTGGATGGTGTGTAGGACATAAACAGAAACAGAATGTAATCGTCTGCAAACAAACTGTTTTACCAACAACAGCTTTTTCCACGTGTTCCTGAGCCTATGTGTTAATCTCTTTCATCCAATCATTTGTTTGACAAAGTGGTGAAACTCGCTCTATCCTTGCTTATGAACGACCGAGTCTTTCCAGGATGAACCTTTCATACCCAATCATGATTCTATCACCTGTTACCAGTGAACCTGTTTACCTGTGGAATGATCCAAACAGGTGTTTTAGGATCAGTCTATAACTTTCACAGTCTTTTGTTGCTCCTTGTTTGAAACGTGTTGCTGCCATCACATTCAGAATAAGCAGGAAAGGCAGTTGAGGTCAAACATTAAATATATTGTTTGTGCACTGTTTTCAATTGAGTATGTGCCAAAAAGGATTAACAGACAATCACATTCTGTTTATGTTTTACACAGTGTCCCAACTTTCTTGGAATTTAGTGGTAGTGGGGGAGTCACTGGAGTTGCCTGCTGTTTTGCACATAACAGCAGTGACACAAGGCATCAATGTGGAAAAAACAATTTAAACGATGGACCTTAGCTTAACTAAACCCCACAGCCATAAAATGGGCTGAAGGAGTGCATTTGGCTCCAAATGGCTGGAATTCATTTCACAACACACAGCATAACAAACCTATTTCCTGGCTTAGCATCCTGCCTATTTTAATGGGACCCATCAAATCACAGAGGAAAATCACCATCTCAAAGTGTCCGTTTGGCTCAGTTTGCACAACACCTTTTTTAGTTTTGACACGTTTTATGAGGGTTTATCCAAAATTGCATTTTTGATGTGGAGCTATTAGATGACAAGACGATACAAAATACAAGGTATCAACACACAAAAGACTTTGAATTTCATGGGGCGTTTAGGTGCATTGATTGAGAGCTGTGCCACAGTTTTCCTCCTTTATCATTCACATTGTTTGGGAAACTATTACTTAAAATATATTGTTTGTTTTGCATCTTCACCTCCTGCTGGAACTCCGTTAACACAGATGTGCATTTTCAAATTTATTTTTTCACATGGGGCTAACTTAAAATTTCCTGTGCTCTTGTCGCCGATGTCTCTATGTGCTTGCAGGCCTCTTCAGCCAGCCTGACCGGCCCTGTGTTTTCATTCATCTGATAGACTTGTGTTCGTCAGACAGCTGTGGTTTACGGTTCCTCATGCGAACCACTGGTCTCCTCAATTAGCAGTGTGATTTGAGCATTGCCAGATGGCCTGATCTGGCGCTTTGCGAAAGTATATTGAGATTTCACTGAAAATTACGGTTGCTTTCATTCCACAGGATTACACAGTTTATTTATGATTTCATGGATGATGTAATTGCAGTTAACGGTTTTTAGTCGTAATTTTAAGCGAGTGTGGAAACGATTCTGAGTGTGAAAATCATTAGGTTGCAGTAAGTAATGGTGTGAGTTAACATATACTGTAATTTTTTCAGCGAGCGTCCCCCTAACCCACTCCCACAAAGCCATCTTCCCACGGCTATGCAAGCACCCACCGCACTGCTCCCTCTGCAACCCTACGCATCAGGGGCTTCAGAAAGACAATCAAGTCCCGCTGCTTACACTTGATTGGTTGGCTTTTGTCCTCTCCAAAGTGTTCAGAGTGCTCGATAGGTTAGCCTTCTGTCTGTCCAGGCTAGAAGTGTTCCGTGATTGCACAGTTATGTTCCCAGCACCGGGTTGGTTGACTCGACTTCGCTCCAAACTGGTGGAAGTGCGTGACTGCACAGTCCTCTCTCCTGTCAAAGTGTTGACGGAGCGTAATTGACTGGCTCTCCCTCTGTCCAAACTGTTGACTGTGTTTAATCTGCTGCTTTTCCCTTGCTCCACAGCCACAGGACCGCCTGATTGGTTAGCCCTCCCTGCCTGCTGATTGTTCAGGGTTTGCAGTTGGCTGGTCCTGTCTCTGTCAGGGAGTTTGGGCTGAGCGGAGCTACTTCTGTCTGTGTTAATAGTTTGTATCCTCTGTCTGTCCCGCTCCCTTTCCAGACTGGTATCCCTGCGCACAAGTCCGCTCCTCTCCCTCTCCAGGCTGCTCTGGATCTCAGCTCGCCTGGCCAGAGCCTCTCTCAGCTGGGTGCGGAATATCTCGATCTTCCCCTGCAGGTCCTGGAGCTCCCCCTCCCACATGCTGGTCTGAGAGGCTCTGCTACCCAGAGGAGACAGCACCAAGCCCGTGGAGGCCAGCGTAGAGACGGGGCCCCCGTTAACGTGGAGGCTAATCTGCGGAGGAGGGGAGGCGAAGCTCCCCAGGTTGCCCAGCCCCAGCCCTCCCAGGCCGAGCCCAGGCCGGCCCACCATGCCGGGCCTGCCGCGCACTGAGGCGGTGTGCGTACGCAGGCGGTAGCTGTGGAGGGTTTCCAGGTCAAAGTGCACGCGTTTCTCCTTGGGCTCGTGGGACGGGGAGGAGCTGCCGGTGTCTCCAGCTGTGGTGGAAGCGTTGAGGGACGTGGGAGGAGACGGGGGAGGAGGCTGATGCTGTTTCCTGTGCAGGGTGCAGTTCTCTGAGATACAAGAGGAGGGGCTAGTGAGGGAGGGGAAGATCACAGAAAAGGGCATATATCCAGTGAGATACACTGTACAGCAGTATGCATGAACACATTTTCCTATATGCAAACTGAAAAGACAAAATGTATACTGTATATGTAAGTGAGATAATTACATTAGAAATCTAGTTTTTGAGTATAAAGGGATTATCAAGAGCAGACTAAGCAACTTTATCTGACTTCAATCACATTCATGTCACTTTGTCTTGATTATAATATGATAATAAAGTCATTAAAGTGAAAACGTGTGGTCAGTGTGGGTATTTCAATCTGTCTCAAGCACAAATTGATTCGGGTTAAGGAAATAATTAGATACTTTGGCTTCTTCATTTTCTTGCAGACAATCGAGATGAGGAGTTCGATTAACAGTCGGCGCTGTAAATATTAAGCAGCTGCTGAGAACAGATTAGACACCAAGATAAAACGTGGTAATTAGCAAGCTTTAGAGGTGCTGGTGGCCATATTTTAGTTTCCAGCCTTTATGCTAAGCTAAACTAGCCAGCTGCTGAATGTAGTTCGTACTTGGTGAACAGACATGAGTCTAAGTTTCATCTAAGTTTCAGCAAGAAATCAAATCAGTGAGTTTCACATGTAGAACTATTTCTCTGAGCATTTCAATGTGGCTTTAAGAAGAATAAAACATTTGTTTGTAGAAAACTCTTGAAACAACTTCTTTCCAGAAATAGTGTGACAAGTATAACTTATTCTCGCTGTTTCAAATGGAAGGTGACAAGTAAGTGTGGAAACTCAGTTAGCGACTTCATTACTTTTCATTGAGGCCTGTCAGCTCCTTTCCAACATCCTCGTATGTGGTGTGAAGGGCTCGGTGAATTTTCTGCAAGCAGACAAGAAGAAAAACATTTGGAAGACTGATTATTAGTAATGTGAGATTTGTTATCAATTCATCAGCTCTGAAATAACTCAGGAGAGAATGAATTTGAATTTCTGAGAGCCATTATTCGGCACAGTTGTAGAGAACATCTGTGACAGCTATTCCTCACAAATCCTGCTGTGGTGCTCCTTTGAATAATTCAATCAAATGATTGTAATTCAGCCAGACAGATCCTTTCTGCTTCAAATTGTGAGAGAGGTTAAAGTATCAGTTGATGAAGCCCTTTTTGATTTTCGGTGCCCAAGTGTTCTCCAGACAGACCTCTTAAGTTTTAAGGTGACTGCGCTTTCATTTTTCCTCATATAGAGAATGTGTGGAGACGTCTGGAGAAAAGGGAGATGTTCGCTCTAGATAAGGATTCTCCTGAGATGCCGTCCTCTCAGATAGCTGAGCTGGTTTTTTGTGATGAATGCTGGAGGCTGCCCGGGAGTGGTTGCCCTTTTTAGAGGGATGCAGCAAACAAATGTAAGCAGTCTTCATATTCACACAGCTAGTGCCATTATTCACTCAACAGTATTGCCAGGGGCACCTCATTTGGTAATGGCAAGAGTTTCGTAAACAACAAAATATGACCTTTAAATCCCCAGTTTGTTGCTCCTTTGGTGTACAATGTCGTAAACACACTAATTCTCTCGCAGTCTAATTACAACAAAAGCCTCTGCAGCTCTAATTTATTCATTTCTATGTTCCTTTCCCTGCAGGACAGATGTGACGTGCATGTCAAGTACTATTTTTAAAAGTGAATTTGCACAGAGAAGAAAGTGATAGATGGCAGGAATTTGCATGAAAACCTCTGTATACTGTTTAAAAATCATCTGCCTCAGACAAAGCAAAACAAACAGATGCACAAAGTTGTATTGTTTGGTCATGAACCAGTTAATAGAGCACTGCCAGTGGGCACCGTTTGATATACTTTGTATTTAATTAGGTAATTAATTTGAAGTATTCGAGTTAATTTATTGAGCACAATTAAAGCACTAATGAGTTAATTAGGAGTGCTTGAAAAGCATAAGTCCATTTAGCTTTAAGTTAAAACTGTTTAATTGAAATCTGTCTTATATAACATGATATAATTCAGCTTTAAGTAAAATATGAGGCCTCTTCTTGGCTGCAGTTATGGATTTCTAACAGTAGAGGGCGTAGGTTACCTGCAGAATAAGAGTTAACTCCAGGGGTTAAGGATGTCTCACTGTCTGGTGTGTGTGTGTGTGTGTGTGTGTGTGTGTGTGTGTGTGTGTGTGTGTGTGTGTGTGTGTGTGTGTATTACTCATGTTGTGGGGACATTAATCTGTTAGGCAGTCACATTGTGGGGATTTGCCTTCATTATGAGGACAAAGAAAGTCCCCATAATATAACTCATTAATCTTTAGGGTGAAGACTTGGCTTATGGTTGGGGTTAGGGAATGTCTCCAGGAAATGAATGTAAGTCAATGTGCTGTCTGTCACAGAGGGGACAAAATTGGGAACTGCTTTTTTTAAGGTTAAGACGTAAGGCATTCAGGTGCGATGGCTAAGGTTAAGCTAAGGTGCTTGGGAATGCATTAATTCAATGAGTGAGTGTTTCTGAATATGCATGCACACGTGTGAGTAATGTGGCAATTACAGTTGGTGTTTGCGCATCATTTTTGCGTGCGTGCATGAGCGATTTTGCAGGTGTGTGAGAGAGTACACCACACATACAGTATGTATTTACTCACCTGGCTGGTGTGAAGCCAGTACTGCAGTGTGTGCGTGCGCCGGAGGCGGGGGATGACCAGGTGATAGAAGGTGTGTTCACCTGCCAAGGTCAGCAAGGCTCCACCCACCCCCATGCACAGAAGCACAAACAGGCCTGAAAAATGCTGGATCCCCATCTGTAGAGTCTGCGTGGGCAATGACAGGAAGAGAGAGAGGTTGGGGGAGTGACACAGATTTGTTAAGACTTAAGCTGACAGAAAGGAAAATACAGAGATTGATGATTTGTGTTTACATAATTACTATTTAGGCCACTTTTTGTGAGTGTGCAATTGATATTCTGCTGCTGTGTGTCTAGTTTGGCTGTGTAAGCCCATAAGAATGGAAGTAAAGAGGAGAGGGCAAAGCGTAAAAGACATGTTTGGGAAAATAAAGGATGTGGAGAAGCAAAGAGAGAACGAGCATAAAGGGCTGATGGGGAGGAAGCAAAACTGAGAGTAATGAATAGAAACAGCAGTTAGCAGTGAGATGGTAAAAAGAGACGACGGTTAATTGAAGAGCAGTTTGTTCCCATTTGGTTCGCCCACATTCCCCCTGACATAATGTCTATCTCTTATGAGGCTTTCATGGGCCTGGAGGAAGTGGGAGACGCAGCGGCGAGGGTTTCCATCGCTCTCTAATCATGTTTCCTTCACCCGGCGCTGGCTCTGATGGCAATTAGCCCCATGCTGACTCGGCAAATTCGTCAGCGACAACACTGACCTCCTTTTGCTCCCAATCCAGAGGGCAAGATCGCACTGACGCCCACATTGTTTGAGAGTAGTCCACTCTTCAGGCTCCAAACGAGATGAATAGTAATGACTTCCTGATGCAGGGTGAAGTTAAGGTTTTCATTCTGTTGGAGAAACCTGTGACTGTGTAATTGCGTTTGTTGCTATAATATGATTCAACTTTGAAGTGGGATTTAAAAGGGATGGCCAGAGGGAGTTGAATAGTTTCTCTATTCGCAAACAAGAGATATAGATACAGACAGTGTGCTCTGTCTAGAGATTCCCAGTTCTTTAAAAAGAATGAAAAGGGAGGGCGAGAACTGAGAGTACTCTGCTGCAGCACACATGAGACACAAATAAGTATCGACACTCAGACAGTACGTGCCTGTAACTCTGGTTAAGGTCTGTAAATAGGCCTGAGTTTATGTGATTGTATGTCTTTGTCTGTGTGTGTGCGTGTATCTGTGTGTATCTGTGTGTGTGTGTGAATGGTGCGGTCAGTGTACTTGCACTTAGTTGGCAGCCAATCCTGCCCATGTCCCAAAGGGAAACTCATTTATAGGAGTACAGCTACAGAAGGCTCCGCTTTACACACCAAACACGTACACAATACATGAACACTCTCTCCCGCCAATGACTTACCTCTGTGACGGCGAAGACTCGCTTCCCGCAGGGCACCACCTTATACCATTTGTCATGTAGCATATCCATGAATCCGTCTGACTTGTAGCGACTCACGAACTCTGACACATTACGGGTCAGAGGAGAGCCCTGGGGCAGGCCGATACCGTAGCCTGAAAGAGGAGAGGCACAATGTAAATACACATGCTGAAGGTAACCGAACCTGAGAGCAGAAAACCAGAAGAAGAGGCTAGAAATGGAGTCTAAGTAGGTGTTTTTGTGTAGGAAGCCACTGCCAGGTGCACTTAGCCAAAGGGTAGATGCCCTCTGAAAAAAAGGAAACGTATGTGTTTACAGGCTGGAATGAGAAGACTTTTTTTTCTGAAAAGTGCAGCGAGTACATTGACCTGTGCTTTTTCTGGTTTCGAATCTGTGTAGGGAAACAAAGCGCACAACCGCTAAAGCCGTGCGGATTAAACCACTCGAGGATCAAATTCTGGTATTGAATGTCTGCTCCTTTTATAGCTTCCCTGACTTGCCCCCTTCTCACTACACAACAGCAGACAAGTCGAACACTGGGATAAGACCAGAGGATGATTTCCAGACGGTCACTTGTTGCAGCAGGCGGTCGTGGTCCATGTCGGATGAAACGCTGAACTCCAGCGAATATTATCCTGCGGTCGTTCATGAAGCACAAACGCGATGAGGCAGGAGGGGCAAGAGGATGATCTGATCGACTCTGTCCTCATTAAATGAATCGGGTATTGGTCAGATGTGACATATAGGCATTACATTTAGTTTCTTTATCAGAGTCACTGGAAGAAAAATCACTGTTTCCAGGATTGGTTAGATTTATTATCGGAGCAGCTTCCACATCTGTCTTCAGTGCTCCAGCAATCCCCTGGTCTCATACATAAAAATGATTCCAAACAGTTCCAAGCTGTGAGGTTTACAATTTTTTTTACAGCTTGGGAAAAAGAGAGCGCCAGTATCTGATCTCTACCTTGAGTTGAGGAAGTATTGGAATCCATATCTGGAGAAAAGATGGATTATTGCATTTCTAGGTTAGAGATAGATTTCGTCAATGTCAGCATCTAATGCATCTGAAGCATCATGGGGGCCACTCTGTAGATGCTGTCAGGCTGGTAGTCTCTCTGTCGGGGCCTTGTGAGTTGTCCTACACTCGTCTTCCAATGTGAAAGACAAGATGAAATGACAAATCGTCGAGCACGGTGCTCATTCCCATTCCCTGCGCTCCACGTCTGTCAGGCTGGGCCATTTTTTGGGCGGATATCAAGAATTCAGAATTGGAGTGAAATCAAGTTTGACTCCCTCTCGGTGAATAGGATGCTCATATTTTACCTGACTGTGCTTTTCTTATGTTGCCTCGTGCGCACTCACATGGCCGCGGTCGCCCTGAGGTGATTTATTAGTGTAATATAAATTACTTGTGTGTAAGTGAAAACACTGTGGGAGGAGCTGGTAGCAGCACCTCCACGTGTAATGAGAGATGACTCCAAACAGAGGCGAAGAAATGTCGGTCATGTTTTCTGCTGTGTACCTTTTTACGAAGAAACAACATTTGCCGGAGACGGTTTTCTTAAATTACTCTTTTCTCACCTGCACGCCGCGCTCCATTCCTTCGTCAACCTCAATTAACGTTATTAGTTTCTTCTGTTTCTTCCCTGCGTGCCTGATTGTTTTTATTTTGCTCCTTCACTGCATTTCCATTATTGCGTTCCCCTGGAGTTTGCCTGAAGAATATTAAAAGGTACACGACACCTCGTTCTCGTTCAGCCATCAACTTGTCGTGTGTTTAATTCTATTTTTACTGGCAGTTTAATGGCCTACAATATAAACATAATACCATATGAATGTGTAAGAATACCATCATTTTCCACCTACGCTCTCTCTTGTCACCCACACGGCATCAAATATAATTGGACCTCTTACCGACCTTGACCTAATCACCGGAACCGCCAGGCGCCAAACACTTATTGTAGTCTATGACGCAGATCATCCACTCCATGCTCCATTCATACTCGTCCCCTCCAGTTATAGATACAAGACCCAATTTTGCACAAAGGCCAGTTTCACTCCATTTGCACGGCAGCTTGATAACACGCTGACACTAGAGCTCTTTGTGGATCTTTCTGTCCTTTTGTTGATGGTGTTCATTTTGGTTTTACGCTTGGATTTTGTTGAACGTCGAGAGGAAGTTAATACACTAAATGAAATGACACATTTATACTAGTTTTACAACAGTTTAAATTTATGCAGACGAAAAGGTTTTTCAATCTAGAGCACCTGAACTTGGGGTCCCAGGCTTTTAAGATCTGTGGGGTCACTTTCAAGGTCACTGATAAAACCTGGTGCATTAGCGCTCCTGGCTGTTCTAATGACCCTCATTAGAGTCGCTGAGTGTACACGGCTGTCATTGAAGTGTGAACGATTAGCTATGTCAATATCGTTCCACATGTGTCAGAGAAGCTCAGGAGGATGCATCACTGCTGTTTTTCAAACCCAGCAACACACTAAGACAGAAACCGGTCCACCTGAAAGGCCGCACACCCAAACACAAGAAATGCAATCTAGGCAAACCAGAGCAGTGAGGAACACACAGGCTTGTTTAAACACATGGCTCAGCACAGGAGGGCCAACTCCTCAGGTCAAGACTCAGCAGTTTACCTACACCTGAGGAGAAGGGACACTCTTTAGAGGACAATAACATACATATTGTGAACAGGGAGGACAGATGGTTTGAGAGAGGAGTGAAGGAGGCTGTTTATACCAAAGTAGAATAAGAGAGGAGGAGGTCTGCGACACTTCCCCCCCCCACCCACAACGCTGTCCTTTCATCCCTTCCCAGGAGACTGGACATCCATTCACACTTAGCCTCAGGAGACTCCACCAACTCTAATGAGTGTCATTACAAGAGCCAGGAGCACTAACGAAGCAGGAGGTATCAACGACCCCGATAATGACCCCACAGAGGTTTAAACCTGGGACTTCCCATCAGCCACTCAGGTCTGAAGAAGCCCCTTGGAAGAGAGACCTCTTCAAACATCTTCATCCAGCTGTCCTGGATTCAACCTTTCTAGGTGTTGTGAAACTTTCAAACTTCAACTTTTCACCTACATTAGACTATGTGTCGATTACTATGCAGGATAATGGTTTACATGCAAAAACACAATGTGCTAATAAAATATTATGTGCAATTAGAGTTCAAACCTGCTGCTGCACGGATATTCATTTAATAACTTCAAAAGGTAATTTTAATTATGCAGTCGGTAATGCAAATCATTGTTATAGTACATTAAATATTAATCCATGCTTGATTTGTAGAAATCGTTTCATCACCACTCGATTGGTATTGCCTTGGACTTCTTTATTTCTCTCTAGTTGAGGTAAAACACCAGCAGCGTGTGGAGTAATGAAACCAGACGCAGCAATAAAATATACGCTAGTTACAGCAATGAAATTATACAACTATAATATTTTTAATTAAGTAGCAGATTTAAGTACGTTTCCCTCACCACTGTCCATTGCTTTAATTTCAAAAGCGGCACATTGGTGTATCATTACACAAGTTGGAAAGCTGGAGTAAAATGCAGCCCTGCCCTGCTTGGACTTTAGTTTTTTGCGTTGCAGCTCACATTCCTGCAGGTACAAAACGGGAAATCTGTCCCTCAGCTGAGAATCAAAAGACCCTCTCTGAGATTTATTGCTATACAAGATCTCCCGGGGTTGTTTGTTTCATTTCATCTGTGCTGCAGTCAAAGACAGTCATGCCAACAGCTCTGTGTGTGTGTGTGTGTGTGTGTGTGTGTGTGTGTGTTTGTGTGTGATTGACTTGGACCTGGCAGCTGTTTGTGAGTGTGCTTATGTGTGTGTGTACGTTGGCTGTCAAGGTGTGTGAGCCTGATGGGGGTTGCGGACAGAGAGAGAGAATAGCTAAGGTTCACGTAACTGTCACACTCTGCTTCCTACATGACAAAGACTGTCTAAGCTTCCCTCCCTTTGCTCTTTCCCTCCTTTACTTCCCCCTTCGCCTCATTTTCCTCCTCTCCCCCGAGTGCTCCCTCACGTCCCTTCCTTCTTCCCCCTGTCCGAGGTCATTTCTCTCCCACCATTGCCAGTAGTCTCTTCCTCCGTTAGTCCTCTCCTTATCTCTGTCATCCCTTCAATTTCGTTCAATTTCTGCTTCACTCCATTCTTCTCTTTATCTTTCGGCTCCTCTCCCGGGTCCATTGCTTTGTCTCTGTACGTCTCCCTCCTCTTCCTTTTTTTTCCCTTTCCCGGCAGACAGACAGCATTTTTCTGTCATCAGCCTATCTCCATCCCGCATTTCTTTACAGCGCTCAGTCAAACGGTGAAATACAAGTGGGCAGCCGCTTGTCATTTGTTTTGATTCTTTCCCCCAGACGTCCGCATATTCCATCACAAGCCTCGAGTCCCAGCGCTGTCACTCAAATCTCCCACACACCTACTCGCTCGCAGACACACCCGGGCACATCAAGTTTTATTCCAAAACATTTTATATAGGTTTGTAAAAAATTTCACTGTCTTATTTTTTGAAACGCAGGTCGGGAACGTAAACCGCTCTGCAAAGCCTTTTTTGTGCTGTAGTTCAAAAAGATGATTTCATAATCAAACACTGCGGCCTGTGTTATTTAAGCCTTTGATATCCGTTAATGGACTTTGACTTTCTGCATGTTACATTCCTTTGGTCTTTCATTAATTGCTGCTGGAAATGTGAAACTCACGAGTTCCCGTGTGCCGGAGGATTTCCGCCCGATTGCCATGTGTTTCGTCCAAATGTAGAAACTGTTACGAACTCGGTGTCAGTGATGGAGCA
The DNA here is from genome assembly GCA_037975185.1 of Centropyge bicolor. Taxonomy (NCBI): domain Eukaryota; kingdom Metazoa; phylum Chordata; class Actinopteri; family Pomacanthidae; genus Centropyge; species Centropyge bicolor. Next base: position 629,392 of record JBBMOC010000052.1, on the reverse strand, counting down.
ATTTTACATCTCATGATTAATGCTTGCAGAATATAGGCCCAAAAAACATCATCTTTCAAACTTTTGCTTCAGTGCACTCATTTCCTCTCTGGTGCATTTGTCCTTTTAAATTACAATATGAACAATTAAAGACAGTGAGCTGCAGCTGATCGGTTGGTTGGACGTCTGATTAGCAGTCATTGGTTTTTGTATCCATCAGTAGCTGGCAGTTTACACAGCAGGCATTTATTAAAAATCCTAATATGAGTACATTTAAGTTGATAAGGGATTCATAATGACTGTGATTCAATAAATTGGTTTAATGTCAAGCTCTAGTAAGTATAATTATATTAAAGTGCTTTGGATGAATAATGGCCACAATTTTAGGGCTGCGACTAAAGATTATTTTCAGTATCGTTTAATCTTCTGATTATTTTCTCGATAAATAACTTAAATATTTTCCCAACGCCCCAAGGTGACATCTTCATCTTCAAATTGCTTCTCCGGTCCAACAAAACGAAAGATGTGCAGTTTCTTAAGACAGAGAAATGCACCAAAATACGACAAATGGGAAGTTGGAAGTAGGAAATGTTTTGGCATTTTTACTTGAAAAATGGTTTTCATGATTAATTATCAAAACAGTTGCTTATTCATTTTTTTTTTTGCCAATAGACAAATCGATTCAGCTCTACATAATTTGATTTACTTAAACCAGCACATTCTGTTAGGCTTTTTTTTTTTTTTTAAATGGAGGCTTCATTGCTTTAGAATTAAACTCTTGTACTCACATTTCCACACACACACACACACACACGAGCAGACAAAGGCACGCCACTCCTGCCAGACGTGAGCTGCCCGACCAACAACGAAATCTCCTGCCTCATTTTGATCTTCAGACGCTTCAGCTCTGTCCTGCTCGACTGAGCTCGTGCAGACCACTTATGCACACAGGGACACACACGTACGCACACACCCCACACGCACATACAAACAAGCGGCGACTGGCTGGCTGCGTGTTCAGTGGCAATATTATTAATGGGGTGTGTCTGGGCTGTCGTAAACATCTCCCAACAGCACTCAGTGAAAACGGGCGGCGACACCCCCGCGTCTCCCTCCACTTAAGTAGCCTGAAGATTTGGGCAGAGCACCTCGCTCGCAGCGTCCCAATCCCTCCTCCTCGCTGTATCTCCTGACCACAAACCCTTCTATAAATCCTGCCTGCATCCTCATATGGACCAAACAGCACTTCCTCTCCTCCCCCCTCCCCATCCTTTCTCTCTGTCTTTTCTCGCCCTCCCTCGCTCCATCTGCTGGGGGTGAAGGTTTGTCTTGATTAGGGGACTCTGTTGGCTGGCTCTTTTATCACTCGCTGTGCAGAAAGGCGCACTGGCAGTGGGCAAATGAAAGCCCTCTATCTCCTTCTTGTGCTCAACTCCCACCTCGCTCACCCTGCCTCGCCGGCCCTTCCCTTTCTTTACCTTTGTTGTTCGTCCCCTTACTTACTTTTTCATCTCATATTCTCAAGTCATCTCGTTTTTTTCCCCCCTTAAATCTACTCCCGTGTTTTCCTCTCTCCCATTTCCTGTCTGGGCCATTTCCTGCTCTTTCTTCCTCTCCTGTTCAGACTTATTGAGCTATTCTCTCCCCTCTCATCCTTCCTGTGGGGGTGACGGGCTACCAAAGGCGCCGTGGATCCTCAGCCCGCCTTTTCATGTCGACAATGAATCAAGCAGTCATCAAACTGACCCACTCTACATTCCAATGAGATCCGCTTTCTCATCCTCACAATCACGAGTGATGATACGAGCGATGTCTCTTGGCTCATTTTGTCTTATGCGGCGAAAAGAAAGCGGTAGACAATCTCCAGCGAGCGAGAGTTGAACAGCGAGGAGGGATTGTGGGAGTGGGGTCTTTCGGAGGCTGCGCTTTGACTGACAGAGAAATGGAATCAAAGTCAGTGTTTGGTCCCATGTGGCAGCCTTACTAGTGTCTATTTACTGTCTTTGGATCGGTGTGTGCTTGTCTCAGAGATGGGAGCAGAAAACAAAAGGCTGAACTGGAATAAATACACATAGAAGTACACACAAACACGCACACACATATGTATAAAACGCACATACTTGTATGTCAGCGCCAGATATGAGCAACTACACCTGTAAAAAAAAAACCCTCTAGTGGCTAAGCTGCGTTTGGGTTAGAGGTTAAATGCTTGATACATCCAATAAATGTGTTCTGCCAGCGAAAAAATTTCACTTCAAAGTCACCTTCAGTAGGCGTGTGTCTGCAGCTGACATGTGACCAGAATACTGTAAAACTTGCAATAATGGCTGGAACCTTTATTTACCTCAGTGAAAGGGAGCAGCAGACTTTTATTAGAGCTGAGACATAATTTCTGTTGACAGGTCGCCGGCAGCCTTTAGCTCGAAAGGTGATGCAATTTAGCCTTGTACTACTAAAAAACACTGCATATATGTATCAGTATGAGTTTATAGCATACTATTACTACTACTGCCATTATTGTGGTAACTAGTTATAATAGTGAACATCTGATTGTAAAGGTTGTGCAAAACAATTACTTCAATCAAAAACACGATTTATTCCTCATAATTAATTTGCTTTTTAACACAATGGCAATCAGTCCTGTAATCAGGTCATGTGACAAAGCAGCGCTGGTGCAGTTATGTTTACCTAATAGCTAATGATTTTATGTCAGCGCTGGCAGGATATTGTAAGTGCATCCAGTACATCCAGGTCATCAGCATGTTCCACTATAGCAAACATATATTTGGGTAGTATTTTAGAACTTTTTAAAATAGTTTTAGTTTGGATAGTTCGCGTGCATGAGTTATAGATATACATATAAGAAGAAGGGGGAGTGTGGAGACAGAAGCAGAAAGCTGGAAAATTCAACTTTGTTAAACATGAAAGAGTGACAGCATGGCTCTATTCGGTGGCCTTTGCTTGCTGTGGATCACATGGTGAATTTCAGATAGAAGAAAAAAAGCCAGCGTGTTACAAAGAAAATAAAACATGTCCTCCCTCTAAAAAAGGAAAAACCACTTTCTTCAAAAATAACACACACACTGCACACACACCGCTATGCTCCCTCATCAGCGCTCTCTCTCTCTCACACACACACAGGATATGCATAAGCCTGTTCATTCATAGTACGAGATCTTGAATATAATAACCCCCTGTGTGGATTATTATCCGGCTTTGACCGGGAGTGGATTTGTCTATATGTTCCATGACGGTGTTGCAGTTAGTTCGACCTGTAAGTCCAAAGTGTTCTGACTGGGCCCTGTTGTGAATAATAGATGGTTGAGTACTTTCACCCTGCAGCATTAAAAGTTCATCCAGTGAATCCTTGTGTTATTCTGTCAGTCATGTATCTAACTACAGTGTCTAATCTGAATGTGAGCATATGCTTCTTTATATGTGTGTAGTGTGTGTGTGTGTGTGTTTGTGGGGTTGCATAGAGCAGCGGTCTCATACAGCATGTGTGTATGTGCATGCAAAGTGTGAATGTGCGTGCGAGCCCTTAATCACATTACGGGGACACATCTTTTCATACAGTCACATTGTGGGAACTAATCTGCCATCTGGGGACGAAAATCAGGTCCCCACAAGATTAATTTATTTTAGGATATTAAGACTAGATTTCAGGGTTAAGAAGACAACAGTTAAAAGGTCAGGGTCAGTGTGAACGTTGAGGTCAGACATGTAGCGTTTGGCTAAAGTAAAGTGGTTAAAGCAAACTTGATTTATATGACACATTTCAAAGTGCAAAGTGCTCTACAGAAATAACGAGGCTGGACAATATATAAAATCAAAGACGCAAAATGTTACAACATCAGACTATTTTTAAGATGCTTTTAAAAAACGCCACCAGGGAATCGCTGTAAATCATAACGACATTCTCACGTGTGTGTCTTTGCATGTACCTTCAATGGCGAAGGGCTTCCCCACGGTGAGCAGTTTGCAGTCCGCGTCGATAGAGACCTCAAAGTCCAACAGGGCTTTGTCCATGATGAACGCATCCAGGGCAGGAGGATCTGTCCTTCACCACCACACACACACATCACAAGAGCAGGAGAGAGATAGAGAGAAGGATTAAATGAAGACAACTCATCTCAAACTTTTTGAAGAAATCTGATGCCAAACTTTCTCGGAGCCCGTGCAGGGAAACCCCTCCGTTTTCTGGCTGTCATCCCACTTTGTCATTTATACAGAGGATGAGATTAACTGCATTCTAATACACTGTGTAAACACATACATCATTACCTGAACCAACAGCCTCTGTGGCGTACTGATAAGGCATTAAACACACCGCCGTAGACTCTCCTACTCCGGCAATATCGATCCAATTGACCCTAATTGACCCCTAATTACAGAGCGTCCCTCCGCGTGCAGCCTCTGCCGCCGGCCACGGCTGGCAGGAGATAAGTTTCAGGACACTAAGCACAACCCGCTGGATTTGAATAATACACCAACACACAAACAAGCGCACCGATAAAGACGAAAAGATACACACTGCCTGACACACACACACACACCCAGAAATCCAAATGAGCACACTGACAATTACAAAGACGTTTTCACATTCACACGTACATCAAATCTGAATGGCAGACAGACAAACAAGCCTAAATGCATGTATTGGAAAAAGCACACACACACACACACACAGTCAGCCTAATGGCAAAAAATAGAACAGACTGATCAAATTACTTGACACTCCTTGTTATTCAGGATGTATACTGCTAAACAAAAGGTTGACTTTACAAAGTCTTTGCTGTGCTGGCAAAGCAGAAAAGTCTGTTTTCCTCTGCCTAGACCTGTCAAACACGAGGCACAGGGAGACGAGAGAAGATAGAGACTTCTTTTGGGACTAAAGAGGGTCGGAAGTTATCCGATGCCTGGCCTCGGAGTGTGTGCGTGTGCCTGCGTGCGTGTGTGAAGGGATGAAAGTGTGTCTGAACTGCTGTAGGTTGTAAGCCTGTGTGTAGGTATGTGCCTGCATTATTTCCTGTGAGCCCATACATTTGTGTTCATGCGCAGCTGCATGTGTAGCCCCGGGCGTTCTGTCTCTCCAGGAGAAGGCTTGCGAGGATTTTTTTTTCTCTAAGATTTGAGAGCAGTATTGGGGTCAGTAGTTCTGCCAACACAGTATTTTACAGCCTCACTCCGGTTCTCTGCACTGCTGTGACTTCTACTTCTGCTTCGCCTCGCACGCAAACAAACGCCGCCTTCATCTTCCCCCCCGTTCTCATCCTCTTTCTCTGAGCAAGCGCTTTGTATCTTGCCACTTGTATCACAAAGTCAGCACATGCACTATCGCAGCATCTCTGCTGGTGTTCTATGGAGCAGGCATTGTGTCTGAGAGGCGGATGTGCTTCTGGCTGTGTGTGTTTGCTGTGTGTGGTACAGTTGGCTGCGTTTGTGTGTCCAAACACGTGTCTGTCATTCTAGCATGTCTCTATTAGAGTGGGGGAGTGTAACTTACTGTATTTGCTCCGATACTGTATTTAAGTACATATTTGAGGTACTTGTACTTGACTTGAGTATTATCCATTTGATGACACCTTATACTTCCACTCCACTACATTTTAGAGGGAATTAATGTAGTTTTACACCTCTATATTTATTTGACAGCTTTGGTTTACTAGTTACTTTAGAGATTAGGTTTTTGCAAACAAAACATTTACTGAACTCATAAACTGTGACAGATTGTTATCAATTAAACTCAAGAGTATATAATTTAGTTGAAATTAGCTCCACCTTGACAAACAGTAATCTGTTACTTTCACAAAAGCATCAGTAATAGTAATCCAGCAATATGTTATATAACAGTGTAGCGGCCATTTTTCACATTATGTGTACTTAATACTTTTGAGACTTCAAGTGCATTTGCAAATGATACTGATGGTCTGATAACTTCCTCCACCAGTGCTAAAATCATGTATTCTGTGTATGAGTTCATATGACCCACATGAGGTTTTAATTGAATTTATTAAAGCCAGTAATTAAAGTTATTAGAACAGAGGCTGTTAAAACATTGGATTTGAATTTAAATTAACGGAAATGAGAAAAACGAGAGTAAAATTACCGTGTAATATGACATTTCCTTTACTAACCTATTGGGTGTGCTGCCTGTCCCCTTTTTTCTTTCTCTGCAAAAACCACAGGGGAATAAATGGAGCCACGAGAGGCTACATAAATGAGTGTGTTTATGTGGGTGTATTCAGACTGTTGCATAGGTGTAAACATTACATCCTGATTGCAGATACCTGGATAAGCACTTATCCCGGTTTAGAAGAATACGCTAGCTGATCTTCTCCAATAGACACCGGGACATTGCGGCATGTAAACGCTTTATCAAGGTTTCTGATCACGCCTGTCTTCCATTACTGGCGATCAGATGGAGAGGATAAATCCAGCAAACCATTAAATGCAGCAGAGTTCAGGCGGCAGCCAGAAACCAAAGTGGGTTCACTTGCTGAGGCGACTCAGTTAGTAGAGAAATGAGTTTGGCTGTATGTGGGGTTAAGGACGCGTCTTTACCGATGCATACAAGCAGGAAACTGATGGATGTTATAATCAAGTGTACACAGGGCTGAATACCCAGGTTATATACAAGGTTTGATTATATTAAGAATGGCAACGCAAAACATGGGATACTTGTGTGCATGTAAATGATTCTCACACCTATATCTCCTTAACATGACCTTGTCAGTCTCTCAGCTCATCAGATAGCAGGTTGTTAACCCACAGTCAAACCAAACATGTGGAAGCAGCATTTAGTTAAACTTACTGAAGATCTTAGACTTGACCTGATTTGGATCTTTAAAACCAAAACTTTATTTTATTGACTGCCTTTGAATCACTGCTCTCCATCATCCCGAACTAATTTATCTTTATTTCTCTGCTTTTATTTTCTTAATTCACTTTTTATCGTTCCTAGCCTGTTTTCTGTGTCTTGTGTTGTATCTTATTTTCAGCTTTTCAGTGCATTATGTAAAGTACTTTAAACTGTCTCTTTGAATTAAATCTGCTATACAAATTAACCTGCCTCCACTTCCTGCTTTCAGCTGTTTACAATCCTCATTCGACACCTGATTCACTCAGTCACCCTCGGCCCTTATTACATCATCTTGTCCCTGACCCTCGTTCGTCTCTGCATTCAGCACTTTTAATGAATAAAAGTATTTCACCTCAGCTGCCCAGGACTTTTTGGAGTAATTCATAGGTTTTCACCTCACTTACATTTTGTGTTAAAAATGTGTCTCTGGGTGAGGAAACGCTCCCGCCGATGCAGGATGTAAATATTTGCAGCTCACAAGGACGAGCATTTGATCATATCTGTGTCAGATGCGAAAGCTCAGGGCGTGTTAATAATAAGAAAACATCCGCCAAAAGGTTAGACAAGACATCACTGCACGTCGAAAAAAAATCAAAGGGAAAATCAGCCCTAACAGACACTTAAATTGAGCGGCATTGAGCTATTGCATTGATTTCTAGATATAAAAGTCATGAGATACAAACAGTACAAACATCCTCGCTAAGCCGGGAATCAAAGCATCACACAATCTGAACCGGTGATGTCATCCGCTGGCACATTTCAGAGTTGCTGCACACACATCTGCCATGTTTGCTCTTGTGTCAGCCGGCGGAATTGTTATGCACAGAGCGCAGGAAACATAAGTGCGCGGAATACAGAGAACCACAGACAACAAAGACGACTGGGTTGTTTAGGCCTGGGCTGCATTTGAGTGCAAATTAGACTTGTACAATGATGTGCATGTATATGTTTGTCTTACTTTAACATGTGCACGCCCTCTGGGGTGGTGGGCTGGTTGAAGCGTCTCATGTAGTCGTGCATCTCCGGGAAGCTCTTCTTCATGTAATCCTCGGCGCTGCTCTCCCGCACCGTCCCAAATCGGAAGCCCAGGGAGGGATGGTGGAGCTGAGGAAGTGACACGGGAAGGCGTGAGGAGAGATGGCGTTAGCGGTGATAGAGAGACAGAGAGAGAGAGAGAGAAAGTGGGGGATGGATATCATGATGGGGCTCATATCATATTCATTCTAGCCCTGAACTCCCTACAGGGTTTAGGGATACGGAAAGCGATAATCCTTCACAAATAATTCCGCTCTTTACTCATTAGCTCGTCCTTGTGTAAGATTAGTTGTGTACATGTAGCTGTGGATTCATGTGTGTGTGTGTTGCGTTCTGACATGCGTGCAGTTGCAAGTTTGCGTCCTTGCACGCGGCCTGACCTTGTCGTCGTGAATGCCTGAGACCTGCTCGAAGGTCTTCTCCCCGACCATGACGGCGGCGAGGTTGGCGGTGTAGCTGGACAGCACCAGCAAGCAGAAGATGGCCCAGAGGTTCATCAGGAAACGGCCGGTCCAGCATTTCGGAGTCTGCGTGCACGGCAAGAGATGTTGTTTGGGTTTGTTTGTAATAATTAAACAGATCAAAAGGAGGAGGAAAAAAAATAGCTTTTTGATGAGTGAGTCTAAAAATATCGGCGCTTAAAAGTGAAAAAAAAATGTCACGATGTCGAGACAAAAATGAATCAAAACAAACAACATGGAGGAAGATAACAAAATGTATGCATGCAAAACAAGGGCAGGGATTAAAATAATTAAAAATACACGTGTGAAGAAAGGTGTCTTCAGGTGTTGACACAAACTCAGAGACCACCCTCAGGCTGTCAACCTCCTCCCACTCACTCCCCCTCCTACTTCAGAAACACGATTTAAACCACAAGTAAGGGTGATGAAGTTAATCACAACAGACCAGGAGAGTGAAACAGACACAAGAGTGAAAACAATGGGCGACTGTTTGTGAGACATATCAGAAGTATCTTTCCATGAAATTGCCTGCCCGAGGCCATGAATCCACCTCAACACTGTGATCATTTATTTATCCCACCAATTAAAATCCACTTAACGGGAGAAAAGAGATGAATTTCTAGTGTTTTAAATGCTCGAGATTAATGAGACGTTAATTATACAAACAAGGTTGTAACCCATTGTTGTGAAGGTGTTTGGGATGTTTTGCACTCTTAGCATAATGAGCCGGTGTATTGAAAGAGGAGCAAACGGCATAGACACTTCAGCAATATTGTTCTTGAGAAGATATATTTCTCTTAGTTGAAGATGTAAGGCTGAGGTGCTCCCATGTGTTTTCTTCACAAGGTATTTCATTTCACATTGTGGTATCCATTTAAGGGGAAGATAACACATCTGCTAACACATGAAATGCACTTGAAGACCTGTCCCCATCTGTTACTGTTGTTATGCCTGTCAAGCTTTTCCTTCTATATACAGTTCACAATGAGAACAAGAGCAGATTTCGCAACTTGAATATGTGTATAATTGAAGAAACGACAACTTAAGAGACTCATTGGCATTTTCACACTGTATGTTTCAACTTAACGCTACATGAGAAAAGACTCTGAGGATGAGACGAACTAGTGTGTTTTCGCAAATGTGACACTATTTTGGGTGACATTCGCTGGGTTTGTTGAGGTGTTAATCTAATCCAGCACAGAGCAGGAAAGAGCTGCTGCACAGTGAGGGAACACTCCACAGTGAAAAGTGCAAGTGTTGAACAAATGTTTTTTTAACCTACATGTAACCCGTAATCCTGCAAATTACCATAGTCGGTTAATGACTGTGCTCCTCGGCCTTGGAAGAAAAGCTCGGTTAAAACTGTGCAATAAATAATAAGATAGTAGCTGGATGTGCTCACCATTGCAGCATTAGATTGCTTGTATTTTTGGTTTAAGAAAGGATGATTTGTTTTGAAGCCTTTTTAATATTTTAAATCTTAGCGATTCAAGCTATTATTAGCAGTTTAGCAATCAATTTACTTCCCCTTGTCTTTTTCCCATAGCCTATATAAACAGGAGTCTCTGGCTGTGACCCAGCACACGCAGGTTTTCAGAGTCTTGCTCAAGGGCATTTTAACAGGTCACAAGGCTGCTAATGGATACAACCTGTTAATTGACGCATTGCCGGTTGCAAGGATCAAACCTGCGACCTTTCAATTACGGGAAGGTCTCTCTAATCACTCTGCCTCCGTTCCGCCCGAGTCGTTGGCGCCGCTTCCTTTAGGGACGAACTGTGACTTTGCATTTAAAGAAATATTATTGCATACTCACTCGAGTAGGCTGGATGGGAATAATTTAAGCAAATGATGTTGCGAGATATTTATCTGAATGTGCTGCGTGGAAATCTGAAGAGCAAGCGTACAGTAAGTTATCATAATGATGGATTTTTGCACGGTGTGTTGCTGTTTATTAAACAAAGACTGCAGAGGACGGTAGTTTTTCATCTGCGTCGCGGCCGGGTGTGTGTGTGACTGTAAGTGTGACACGATCAGTCAAATCTGAAGGGTTTCTGAAGAATGCTGCGACTGCAAAGATACATTTAATACTTTTTTTTTACGCATTCATACCGAACAAATGACATAAAACTAAGACGCCGGTTTTATCTTTGAAGGCAAAAAGGTAGTTTTTCATCTCGCTACGTATTTTTTTTAATGGACAGATTTGCCTGAGTCTGAGGATTTGACTCACATTCGTCTTGATGTCTCACACATTTCTAACCTGCCTCTCCAACTTTGCCCGCCCACTCGCTCCCCCCCTCCCTTTGACATCATCGTCTGTCTGTCCACCTCCACGTCATTGCGTTCCTTTTCTCATCTCTGCTCACCCACTTACCCTTTCAACCCCTTCTCGCCATCTTTCCGTCAACCTCCCTATTACCTTGTTTTCGGAGCCCATCTCCAGATTCGCACTCTCACCTCTATACCCTCTCCTCCTTGCCGCCTTATTTTCAACTTTGTATCCGACTACTTCGGGGAGTTGACCTCTACTCGCTCCCTCCTTTTCCACCTTCATCCATCCCCATCACCCTCCCCATAACTCTTTCAATCTCTGTCGGCCCACTTACCCTTTCCCCTCTCCCTCCCTGTATGTGCATTATCCTCCCTGTTCCTCTCTACTTCATCACTGCCTACCTTCTTAACCTCTCCCCTATCCATCTTTTCACTCCCCGGCCATCTCTATCATCTTCCTCCATGCCTCTAACTTCCCCTCTCCACTCGCCCTCATTGTTTGTGCACTCTTTCCCATAATGCACATCCCCTCCTCCTTCTTTTCACTCCAATTTCTATTCCCTGCCCCACCCAGCATGATGCCTATTTATCACACAGGGGAGAGCTACTTTACCTTGGTGGCGACAGTGCGTCCAAACAGGATGGCGTAGCAGAGATTGAGGGCGGAGGAGTAGGAGAAGACACGCAGTCTGTTCCTGCCGTGGGGCGTCATGCCGAAGGGGCTGTTCCACTCGTACAAGGTGAGGAAGAGCGCGGTGAGGTGCAGCGTGACAAAAATACCCACCCACATGGACCAGTGGAGGGGCCACATGAAGGCTCCGATGGGGGCCGCCGTGTCCCGGCTGCGAACCTGATTGGTCAAAAAACAAAGTCCAAGAAAAACGGCTTGATCCAGTTGACTTCTCTCTGCAAGAGTTACATTATAGTTCAAGCTGGAGTTAGTAGGATCACGCCAGCAAACTTCTCTTAAACGCTCCTAGGGCACAGGCTTATTTTCATATCGTATTGTCAGATCATATTATGCATTGCAGGCTGTCAGGCACAGAGGGAGATGTTCACAAATCAAAGCGTAACTGCAGCATGCTTGACTCCGCTGCTCCTCAAAATGCCTCTCAGACTCATTATAAACTCTTAAACTGCCTGTTCATTTTGAACTTTCATAATTAGCATGTTAACTTTAAACTCAGGAAACTAATTATAAGCAACTAATGATCTCTTGTTCCTCACCAGAAGACTGGGTGAGCAGGGGCGTGAGGGAGAAATTAAGTATTTGCAGATCACATTGAATAAGCCACAGAGGGAGAGAGATTGACAAATCAAAGTAGCGCTGAAGTTTGCGACGCTGCCACACTGACTCAAAACCCAGAATATTTTCAGGACATGACTCGTGTCGTGTCTTCTGCCATCATTAAAACGCAAACTCCAGCAAAACTAATGATGACTTCAAGCAATTGTACCAGAATGCCCAGGCTGGTGGAGTAGAATGGCGAGGTGAAATCGATGACTCTGCTCCTGGCAGAGTTGATGGAGAACGAGGTGACCGCCATGTCAGCTGTTCCGCTCAGCAGGTCCCCGACCAGCCCCGTCCAGCGTCCCGTCCCGCTCAATGCGCCGTACTTCCCGTCTCCCACGATATATAGGTCAAAGGTGAATCCCATGTCCTCTGCCAGCTTCTCCAACAAGTCGATGCAGTAGCCATAGCAGCACTTCCTCAGGTCCTCTGGTAGATCTGACAGCAAAGAAGCGATGATGATGTGAATTTTATCCATTTTATTATGTGCACGCTTTGGAAGTGCGCTGCTTGCACTTCGGGGGATTTATACACAACTGTTGACTATGGATCATAGAAAATGCTCGGGGATCCTCACAGGACACTTGTGCCTGAGTGTTTTTAATGACCTCTGGGCCCATGCTGGGAATGAATTAATCACATTCAAACCTGGGCTGGAAGAATGTAGCACTGAACTCCACAATGGAAAAAAGAAGAGTTGGCAGATTGACACAGTGTTGTATCATTTTTACACTTTCTGCCATTTTTTGCCAGTTTGATTTTTCTTTTTTTTTGCAAACTCAGTCAATCAAAATTCAGCCGCATGCCAAATGCTCTGGAAACTTGGCACAAATCTCTGCACTACTAATACAGAATTTTTTTGTGATCAGATATTTTATAATTGCTGTATATCAAAGGGGATACCATGGCCATATATTTTACAGTTCAGCCTATAGTCGCTCTTGATCTCTGACTGCTGAATAAAAATGATTTTACTTTCCTCAATTCCTTAATTACACCCTCAATACAAATGTCACCTTTTATTAGAGATCTTCTTTGGCCAATGTGCTGACTGAAGTAAAAAGAAAGTTTGGATGCCTCATAATTCAGTGCTCTGCAGTAGACTGTGTGTGTACTCGGCCAACAGCCTCCTCAGCCAGAGAAATAGCACCTGTATTTCTTTGACAGTCGTGGTCTTGCTCTCTTATTGATTTAAAACCTTTAATCCTCCTCATTCATGAAGCGGTTATGTAGCTGTAGAGCTGAGCTTCTGACACTGCACCGGGTGCATTTTTGAACTGGACTGACCAGCTATGATCCCTTATTGATTTTACTTCTAAAATCCACTTCAGCCTCGAGGAGATGCAGTGGAGTTGCGGTGAGTGACACAGAAATGAGATCTAAGCCAAGAGATCTGAGTTTACATAAGGAGAGCACTTCACAATAATTTTAGCAATGAAGTTATTATTACATCCTGGACTGAAAGTTGTTTGAGGCGCTCTTTTGTATAGGGATACATGCAGAGATGAAAATGACAAGAACACTCCAAGGCTCTCTTTTTAACACAATTAAAGTGCCTATATTGTCATGGCAGCCTTCATCAGGGAGTCAAGACTCCTTTTGAAAACTTTTGTCTTCCTGACAAAGCTCGATGCCAAAATGTGCTAAAGTTTGCTTAAAGGTCAAACAGAGTGCCTTGGAGTTTTCTTTTCTTTCTCATATAGTAAAACTCATGCCTGTCCTCCAGCAAGTGTGGGAGTTTTATGGCCTACCAGAGCTTCATCGCTACAGTATTTAAAGGACAAACGCCAAATGAAAACTCACCACTGCCCTCCCATTCTGTAGCTGTGGAGTTGGGGTTGTGCAGCTGGTTGAAGAGGCTCTGGATGATGTCTGATCGGTTGGTTCTGGGGTCCAGACAGAGCTGACCGGCCGGACACAAACCGTCGTCGTCCACCTCTCGTGTGAAGACAAACGGGTGTTCCACCAGCGTCACCACCCTCAGGCGGTGTCCCTCCACGGAGAGCCCCGGCCTCCAGCGTCCTCCCATGTTACTGTCCCCCTGCCCGTCCCCTCCCCTCACCCCAGCTCCAAGACCTTGCCCCTGGCTGCTCCTGAACCCACCCACCAGTCCCAGGATCCCCCCTTCTAACTCCAGCCGCCCTCGGGTCCACTGTCCTACAGTCACCCAGGCCGGCTGTCCGAGAGCGCCCCTCTTCAGGCTCCACACGTGGAACAGCTGCGAGGACAAGACCCGAGAGAGACCAGCATCCACCTGGATCAATCCTGTGGCCCCGGTGAAGGAAGTGTTGGAGAGAAACCTCAAGGGACAGAGAGAGATGAAAAGACAATAAGCGAGAGACAAGAAAAGTGTGAAAAAAATACAATATCCATGCCGGGTTATTGCAGCTCAGATATCTATTATCTTTAATCGCTTGTCCTTTGGAGGGTCATGGACAGCTGCAGCCCAGTCTGACATTGGGCGGAAGGTGGGCAGACAGATCCCCAGTTCATCACAGGGCTGACACACAGAGACAAACAACCATTCACACTAACATTCACACCTATAGGCGATTTAAAGTCACCAATTAATCTACATGTCTGTGGACTGTGGGGAGGGGGGGACAAGCCAGAAGCCAGACATGCAAACACAGAAAGCCTTCAGTCCAGTTTATAAATGCAGTCTGCAATAATACACAACACTAAACACACCAGATGAAAAATATATATATAGAAAAAGTTACAAATGATGGTGCAGACAGGCATGGTCCAGTTTGCAAGTCTAGTCTCAGATGGGTAATTGCATCTCCCAGAAAATCATAATTAAAAGTTAATGCAGTGCAGTGAGGGTCCCCTCCTATCTGACAGTCCATACAGACAGTCATTGCTATTCGTGTCACTCGCCTGGCGGCCCCACATTGGTCTTTACGGCGGAATACATTAGGAAGAGCAATCCCCGTCGGCACATAAATCTGGCCCCGGCCTCTTGAACCATGCAGAGATTGTTAGCTCATGCCTTAGCATTTGATCATGTGCACGTCGTCAGGTGATGTCTCAATGTGAAGCCATACAAGTACTGTTTGATCATGTCTTGATTAGCAGGGGGATTGTCAGGAGGTCATTGGAAATCGTAGGAGTGGTTGTTTTAAATGTTAAAGTATGCAGGGATCACTGCATTCGGTATGGGTGTTGAACCGTGCGGTGACTGTTGATTATGTCTGGGTCAAGGCTAGAAATGGCAAGTTTCCCTTCCTGCTAATGGAAAAGGTTGGTGAAGCCGTAGCCCTTTCCCGGAGAAGAAAAATAGCCTCTCGCTCTTTGTTTCATTCTCTCCTTTTCTCCCTCTCTCATCTCCGACTTATATGCTGAATTGATGAGCATATAATGTAAACACTGCTGGGGAACTTTCTCCATTAAATATGGGATGTGCGAAGTAAAATGAAGAGACTAAATTGATCATCGGGGTCATTAACTTCACCTCCAAGCCCCGGACTTAAGCCAAAGAGCGATGTAACATTTGAAGGTTTTTTTGTGCATTCTGCTTTCATTCTTTCCTCACGTTGTAATTTACTCCAACTGCACAATATCAATTTATAAACCCATTCCTGCCACCGTAATTCTCAAGAGCCTGATTAAAAGCGCCTCTGATTTGAAAGTCGTTCCCATCCCATTCCACGTTAACTTATGTTTCCTCATCAGTAGCTCCCTCTGTCTCTGTGACCATAAAGCGGAAGTGCTAGCCTCGCCTTGAGCTGAAATCACTCATGGTAATAGCGCGGCTGAATCATCATATCCCACAGACAGCAGATTCATCAAGCCAACCCACTCCAGACTCATATACTATTACTAAAGTGGCTGCGGCTGGCCACAAAAAAATTAACCATAGGCTTCACTTTACATCTCTTATCTGAGCAGAGAAGCACGAAAGCCCTCTCTTTTTTTTTTTCCCTGCAGTTTGTGACATTTTTGGATCCACGCCCGGAGATAAAAACGTGTAGATAGGAGTGTGAGATTATAGAGATGAGAGCAGGGGTTTCAAAAGTGCGGCACACTTTCGAGCGGCGCCACCTTTTTTTTTTTTTTTTTTTTTTCTCTTCCTTTTAGTTATGGCTTGTTTTGTTGCTTTGGGCCAGAGGCTGCGTTTTAAAGGATGACTGTGGATGTGGCGGCGGGTTGATAAGTCAGCCCTCGGTGTCAGAGAGGGATGGCTTCGTCTCACTAACACCTGGCCCCGGTTTACGCACTCGGAGAGTAAGTGTCAGCAGAGTGGCCGGTAAATGATGGCTCTATAAGAGAGTCCCAGGCATGTGTCTCACTCCCTTATCACTCCATCTCCTTTTAGTTTGGAGGAAAGTTTACTCCCTCTGTCTTTGTCTGTCTGGGATGATACGAGGCTTGCTTGTTTCACTGGTTTTAATCTCTTCAGGAGAGATGGAATCAGCGTGGCAGCTGTGTCGAGCGAGATGGCACTGACTGGCAGATCTCACTCTGATAACAAACAACCCTCCATCAATTTCCCTCCCTCCTCTCCTGGCTTTTTCTCCTCCCTCACATCCTTTCACATCCTTTTCTTTGACTTTATTTTCCTTCAGCTGTTTCCTACTTCCCCTGTCTTTCATCTATCCGTTTGTGTTTGACCCCCGCTCTCTTCTCTCTCTAATGTGTTTTTGGGAATAAGCACACAGGGGCTTTTTGATTCTGGACACTCGGAAGAGCTACATCAAAAGTGGCCGGTTTTTCATATCTTTTCTCTGCTTGGCTGCTTTGAATCACAAACAGTAATATTGTGCGTTTTTTTGCTCTTGTCCTCCCTCATACCTTCCTCTGTTGCTTATATCTCCAGACATCCTCTCTCCCTCCCTGCCTTCCTCGCTCCGTCCCTCGGGCATTGAGCTGTTAATTGCCTTTTCCATGAGGAAGTCTCTCACTTCCTTCAGCTTTGTTAGACCTCTCTGGAGCCATGGCATGCGTAGCTGTTGCAGGGGGAGGGATAAGAATCAGGGAGTACACTGGAGGGCATGGAGTCTACCTGGGCCGGTTTGAATAGAGTGATAGAACAACCTCTTTTATCAGTCTCTCACAGGCCGGGAACAAAGGTTAGTGACACTGTACTGTGCAGGACTCTATTATAAATAGTCTATTCTGATAGTCTCGTCTACGTCCTAATTGGCCCTCCCAAGAAAGATTGTGACTTTCCCTGGTGTCCTGGTGAAGTTTGAGTCAGTTTAAAAGCATTACTTGTTACATTCTTTATGGTTCAAAGTATTACAAGATTAAGTTTTTCAGGTTTTTAAAATTCATCCACAGTCGTACGCAAATACCAAATTTCAGATATTTCACTTAAAAAATGTCAAACCTCATGGCGGCACAAGAGGAAAAGTTAGCAGATGACTAAATGGTCTGCTCCATCCTCCGAGGGCCATTAACGTCTGTGCGAGACTGAAATATTTCAGCTCTTATTGATCTTAAATTTCGTACAAAGTGGAGGTAACGGACATCCGCGGTGCCTCCCTGCGAGCGTGGCGAAAAGTGAGCAACTTAATTACATTCAACTTAACAAACTTGTTTGAACTCTAATAATGCATGTCCAATAATGCTGCTTTGTAACCCAACTCCCACTCCACTTGTTTTAGCCTCTGGCCCTCCATGCCAAATTGTTCTGGCATCCCAAGGCTCAACTAAACTGCAGCAGGAGGGAACACTGTGAGAATCCAGCTTGTGATTATGTGGGTGGTGTTGATGATCACTCTCGGCTGGCAGGCGCCGTGTGTGTTCAATATTTGCTGTGGGCCAAGCTCAAACCACAAATCCTTCTCTCACCAGTGCCACATGACCACAGAAGTTGGATACACGCTGTTTTATCCATTGCACCGTTTGAAAAATACGTCAACCGGCAGAACAGATATTTAACTTTGGAGTGAGTTTATGGCACGGGGGCTTCAGTGCATCACTCAGTATCAGCCGGCAAGGGTTGTAATGTGAGGTTTTTTTTTTGCTGT
The DNA here is from genome assembly GCA_037975185.1 of Centropyge bicolor. Classification (NCBI taxonomy): domain Eukaryota; kingdom Metazoa; phylum Chordata; class Actinopteri; family Pomacanthidae; genus Centropyge; species Centropyge bicolor. The sequence goes on along the minus strand of JBBMOC010000052.1, from coordinate 611,514 downwards.
GTACAAACGTGGGGATTTATTTTTTCCTGGTTTACGTGAAACTGTTTATGATTTAATATGTATTTCAATATGCTTTTTCCTGTGTGTGAGCGTTATCACAAACCGCACCTTGACAGAGCCTCGTGAGAGCTGTCAGACGCCCCTTTAAAAGCTGCAGGGATTGAAGCAGCAGCAGCGGCAAAGAGAAACAGGCAAAACTCTCTGGTGTCAGTCTGTGAATCTGTATGCCATAAAGACCTCCCCCCTTCCACCCCCCTCCCAACCCCAGTATGACAGCGCTATTGAGAAGGCGCCACCCCCGCGGTGCAGAGGACAGACAAGGGCAGCAACCGGAGCGTACAGTACCACAAGTGGAGCCAGCAACTCCTCATAAAAATGCCAAAGTGTCACTCAGAAAGCTAACGAGCTCACAGACATTTTTCTTGAGCAAATCTCCACCAGCTGCAGGGTAATGCTCTGGAACTGACCTTTAGCAAAGGGCCACCAAATTAACACTCTTCTGAGTTAATTCATCTGTGGTTGGCTCGTCTACATTACACAAACACATTTAAATACAATTAAAAGTCAGAGACACTTCTGGAAAGAGACATGTGTAATTTTTTAAATGCAAATTTTCAGTCTTCATTTCCATTGTGGTGTGGTGGACCTAGAAATGTCAACGGCAGATATCTCAAGCTACAAAGTCATGTCTTAACATAGGGAGGGCTGAAATCACAGATTGAGCTTAACAATGACTAAAAATTGTCAGTCATGACCAGAAATTCACATTTACTGGAGAACACTTATGCAGAAGGCACCGTCATGTAAGAAAAATAAATGCAACTTGCTCCTTTATGCTGATTATAGTTTTGACCACATAAGAGGCAAATAAACCAAACACCAAGCTCATATAGTTGTATATTTTTTAAAGCAAAATTAATTTTAATTTCACTTTAAACCAATGTTATCTATATAAGTAACACATGTATGTCTTTGTAATTTGGGTGAACTGACCCTTTAAATGAGTGTGTACATTCAGTATATGTGTGCATGTACCTGGCCAGGTATTGTCCTGAAGAGGGCAGCTCGTGTCGGTTTGGCTTGTCGTAACAGTTCACCATGTTCTGAATCAGAGCCAAATCCGGCCTCACCATCGTCGCTGCAGTGACCGCCCGTCCGATCAGCTGCAAAGCGTCCCTGATGTAGAAGCTGATTGGCTTGCGGCCGACCTCCCCGTAGGCCAAGAGTCCGAGGGGACCTCCGAGAGTGTGCAGCGAATCTGGAGACAAGGGATATCCCATGATCCATTGCAGCGCTGGTAGCGACGGAGCGAGGCGCTGAGCGGCCCGCAGGACGGAGGAGACGCACTCGGGGTCAGAGCCCAGGAGGAGAACAGAGGAGATGGGAGAGGGGGAGCGCAGGAAACGAGTGGAGAGGATCTTCAAAGCCTCCTCTTCCCTCTGATCCTCCCTCCTCTCCTCGCTGGTCTCCCCTCTTCTATCCCCGACCCCGGAGATGCGGGTCAGGTTGATGATGTCCCACAAATGCCAGGCAGAGCCGCTGTGGGTCTGCAGGTGAGACAGCAACCCTTCACCTCCTTCCTCCCAGCCCGGGCAGATCACAGCTGCTCCTCCCCAGCTGCCTTCCTCTCGACTTCCTCGGTCCCTGTCTCCATCTTTCCCCTGCAAGACGGCCAGCAGCAGAGTGCCCAGAGTTGATGGAGGCACACGTGCCGACATCTGCAGGTGGAATCGATTCTATCAGAGAGGACAGAAGATGAGAGTTGAAAGGATGAAATAAGAGACAAAAGGAGGAGTGAGAAAGTTGGGGGTAAAACCCAAAAGTGAAATGATGGACGAGGGAGAGAAGAAAGGGAGGAGAGAGAGAGGACAAAACAAGATCAAACCAGAGATAGACAGAAGAGAAACCCCGACACCTCAGGGCTGAATAACATACAATCACATTAAACGCAGCTTTTGTGAACACCAGAGAGCTGCAAAACAATCCCTGTTGCTACAGTAATTCACCACAACACTGATCAGAAACAATCAGTCACATTTGTTCATTATCTCTCACTCTGGATGAGAAGAGTCGCGCTGATACAAACAAGGAGTCAATGATTTGCATCTAATCTGCAACATCACAGTTGGCTTGGCAAGACAACAGTAGCATCCATAGTTCATCCAGAAGCCTGCATTTCCAAACCCCACTGAAAACACTGGCTTGTTTCATACTGTTCCAAAATGGATAACACTGTTGTCCTTGAATGCAGCTCACAGATAGACCTTCCCCCTCCTTCCTTTGGGGCTTCTATCCATTTTTCATCCTATCAGTGCTCCAGGCAAGGTTGAAAAGGGGGGGGCTGCTTTTGTATAGGGAGCCCAAAGTTTAGCTTAACATGAACTGGAATGATGGGTATGCATTACACACTATGCACATAAACACCCTCTGGCACTGATGCATACAGATTATTCAGCAACTTTTTAACATATGCAGAAGTTCACATGCATACACACGCTCCAAAAACACGCACATATAAACCCATACAGGCACATACAGAATGCATAGAGAAACTTGTGGAGTGCACACATGCTTGTCTGAAGATGGGATATCCAGACCCAACTGCAACCCACACACTTTCATTCAAATGGAAATATCCCACCCAGGAGTACAAGGTAAACAGAGCGGCCCACTGCTGAAAGTCCTTGAGTCCCATAAGAGTGTAAGAAAAAAAATATTTGAAGTCTGCAAAGACATGGATGAATTAATGCAGCGTATGTATTTATCCTCCTGGGAGAGGCTAGGAGTGTGTGTGTGTGTGTGTGTGTGTGTGAGAGGGGACAAGTGGAGATAGGCCTCTTCGTTTGAACTCAATGGGGGGGCCGGAAAGATGGTGGAGGTGGCAGCGGTGTGAGGGGTGGGGGGTTGTCGGCGAGACGGTTGCACAGAGAGGGGAGATAGGAAGGCGGCGCCTGCTACAGGTGTGAGCATTATTCAGAGTATTACCGCCAGAGATGAAACTAACATCATGCATATTTTGTCAAAGGACTCCGAGAGCCCAAAATGTGACAATAGAGGATCAAAACAGAGCCTCAAGGCAGCTGGAGGAATTAGTATGTAAATCTATATCTGCTCTCGCTCTAGGTTGCTCAGGGGGAAGATCCATCTATGACACCTATCCTTTAAATATTAATGTGTGGCTAATGTTAATGTGTGTACACGTCATGTTGCTGAAAAACGTGCACAGATAAAGATGAGACGTTGTGAAAGTCCAATCAGCAGACGAGTGTGTGTCATGCACAAAAAGATGTAAATTATGTTTGTTAGAAAACTCAGAGACAGAATCTCACTAAATATATCATTGTCAAATTAATTGTAATAATGATGATCTGAATTACAACCCACAGCTGTGTCAGCTGTTTTGCACCAGCATTTTTTTTTTAACTTCTCTTGGCTTGACAATTACGGCTAACTTCTAATTTGCTTGACTTTTTAAGAGATTCTTTTACAATTTCATTTACATTTGAGACGTTTAGCCAGCTCTCTTATCCAGAGTGACTCACAATGAGCACAACAGTCGAATTACTTCAAGAGTGAGGACGTGAGAAGAATGATAAAAGCTGACCGGAGCATTATAGAAGTCGTATTTGTAGTCGCTGCTGTTGGGAGAGAAAGCAAATTAGACTGGATGGAGGAGGCAGATGTGGGAGCGGAGATGCGATTCCGGGGAGATGAGGTGATATGATCCTTCTCGTGAAGACATGAGTTCCAGCCCATAAGAAGGGGAAGCGCTCCGCAGTTTAGAGCGGCGGAGGAAGGACTTACTCAAAAATTCCTGTGGGCAATCATACGTGACAAACACCAAAGTGGACCCAATGAAACTTTAAAAAAAAAAGCACATCACTGGAGTTATTGCCTATTAGAACTGCAGTCGCCTCTTTGCATTTGAGTGTTTTGGCACAATTAATTCTAGTGATATATTGGAGCAATAACTCCCAAGAGAGCATTTTCTGCTGTGTAGGTTGCTTATAGGTACAAATGTGATGTACGGTGCAAAGTTTTGCTCAAAGTAATGTGCATTAATAATAACACGAGACAGCGTTGAATAAGAAGGATCGCTAAAAAGTTTCTGTGTAAACACAAACCTGCAGCTCTGAGTGTTGGAAATATAACAGAATATGTTAGGTGGTTTCAACCAAGAGATCGATTGACTGTTAGTTTTAGTATTAGGCTTCTATTACAACCCTGAAAAAAAGTTTGAACGCCATGTTGACATGAATAAACTGACGACTGAGTCTTTCCAGGATGAACCTTTCATACCCAATCATGATTCTATCACCTGTTACCAATGAACCTGTTTACCTGTGGAATGATCCAAACAGGTGTTTTTGGATCAGCACAACTTTCACAGTCTTTTGTTGCTCCTGTCCCGACTTGTTTGAAACACGTTGCTGCCATCAAAATCAGAATAAGCAGATACAAAAAGTAGTGGATGAGGTTATTAGGAGTCGAGGTGTGGGCTTGCTAGGAGTTGGCATCAGAGGTCGGCTCAAGATCCGACCCACTGTGCCCACACAGCCTGCTGCCAGTCATCCCCTGTTTCCTTCCTTCAATCACTCCTCTCTCCTTTCACACACACTTCATGCTCTTTATGGACATTAATGAGGAGGCCTTTGCCGCTCATTCTCAAAACAGGCTGAAGCGATCTTCAATCAAACAATGACAAAATCCCACATGTAGCATCTTGAAGTATTTCAGCGCATCAAGAGCGGTGAAATCCCTGCCAGTCATCGCTCGAGCTTAATCCGTGTCTTCAAAACAAGCTGGCAGCGTAAGTGTTTATCCCCGTGACATGCCAGATGTAATGTATAGTGTGTGTGTGTGTGTAATGTCTGTGTGTATGTCTGCATACTTGCGTGAATGCCTGGGACAGATCTTCAGGTCCACCGGGGCTGTCTGCATGAATTTGTGTTTGTTTTTGACATGTGGTGCTTTTGCCTTGGTTCGGGGCCAACTTTGTTGTTGCAGTTATCGAACATTTGAATTTAAAATGTCATATTTTTTTTCCAGTAGACCTTAGGGAACCTGAGCGGAGTTTTGATCTCCAGAGGAATTCAGGCAGCATTTTTTTATTTTTTATTTTTCATGATGTCACAGTCTAGACAAGATAAAAGGTGGCTGGGCTGTCTGGAAGTGGAAAGTTTGCAGACTCCTGGCAACTGAGAGGCGGAAGCATGTCTATGTGTGCAGGGACACAGACGGTCCTGATCCTGTCAGCCATGGTGTTGTCGAAGTCCAGCTCTGCTGCTCAGGTCAATCCAGGCCCAGGTTGATGTTTTCCTACACAGGTCTTTTTCAAGCTTGGTTAGGGATGTAATGGATGTTTTCTCTATGCAGCTACACATTTCCAACCTGTGAGGACCTCCAGGGTGTGTACTTGTGTGTGTGTATTTTTTGTGTGCATGCTCTTATCTTTCTTCAGTTCTCAGGTAAAAGCTCCATCTGCAAGCATGAGGTTATTAAGACTCTGAACTAAGGATGCAAGATAAGCACAGCTAAAAGGAACGTCAGCATTATTCCGATATAAAATATAAAATCCATAGCCCTTCTCACACATCTGCAAATTACGAGCCTTGAACTGAACCTCTACAGAACATAAACACAGTGCTGTTTGATGCGCTGGCCCGAAGATATTCAGCTTTGAAATACACTGCATGCGCACAAATACATGCAACGAAACCCCGACAAAACCGACAGCGGATGAGCACACATGCAGCAGGCGCAAACAAACAAGCACACACGGGCACCGGTGCAAGAACACAGAGATACAGTACAAACACACTGTGGCGTGAAAACTCGAGCACAAAAACCCAGAGGGATCTTTGGGCGATGTAGAGTAAGCAAACCAACAGGAGTGCGTTGAATCGGAACAGGAGGGAGCAGCTCCCAGTTACTAAGCTCATTCCTTATTTAGGCCTCCATAAGAAAAGCATCAACACTTGGAAGGTGTGCAACCGTATGCACAATGCCAAAAAGACAAAAAAAAAAAAAAAATTCCCTGTACAATAAAGAGAGAAACAGCAGCACCTGCAGTTTCGGAGCTTATTAGAAGCAACTTGGAGCAAAAAGCATGGAGGTGGGACTTCGTGTTGTGTGTGTGTGTGTTGGGGTTTGGTGGAGGCTAAAGAGGCCTAAGATGTGAAATGTGGAAAAAAGTATCTCCTCTCGTCCTTCCTCCACAGCTTCGGGCGAGGGATCTCTTTAACTCGCTGCAGCTTGACTTATAGCGGAGGCTCAGTGTAGCCCAGCTCGGGCTTAACATTACACTCATGAATCGTTTTCATCGTGCAAAAACGCCGGTGGAAAGAGCAGGGGCCCCAGGTTCTTTAATGTTGTTCTCCTTTTTACATCCAACGGTGTGGACCTCTGCCTGAGCCTCTGAATGGGTGCTTAGCTTCCTATTCAGCCTAGAAACAAAGCTCATGGTCAGGGCAGCACTCCAAACAACAACAACAACACTTCACTGAACACATTCATATTTCACCAGCTCTGTCACCAGGTGAGCTGGCTGCGTGCAGGGAGGATGGGAAGAGGCCGGGGGTGGAGGGGGGATCAGTGTGCGAATGTGAATATAAGTATGAGATGAGAGATGGAGGAGAAATTGATAGGTGGTTTAATATCCGTGTTTGTGAAAGGAGGTAAAAGGTGATGGTTTGCATGTGAATGGCGGGAATGAGAGACGGAGACGATAGCGCGCATGTGTCTTGAGGAAGACGGAGAAAGATTTTCTCAGCGGGGTGCAAGTCTTTTATTCCAACACACCTGAGATGAAAACTGAGCGTATCATAACCTGAATGTCAGACTGAAATGTCACAGTCAGACGTGGGCTCACATACACGCATAAAATAATCTAAATTCGACCCCGGCAATTTGATTTAACCTGCAGTGCAGAGCTGGCTTTCTCCGGTCATGTAGTAAAACAGGAGCAACCACCATCATTGCATCTCTTGCATTAGCTCATGCATAATAGATAAAGAAACTGTTGAATGCGAGTAATTTTTCGGATTCTTTTTTTCCACAGTCCAAATAAACAGTGGTGATTGAATAAGGCCAGCCAGAGTAGTTTGCATAGTTAATGAAGCAGCGTCGAGCAGTGCTCTTTAGGTGACCAGACGGTGGCTCACCGAGCTGTTAGCTCTGCTGTTGTGTAATTGTATGCAAATAGCATTGTTTAATTTTCTCCTAATTTCCTTACGTCTCCCGGCGCTAAGTGTAATATGGCCGACTTTAATCTTACTCAGCCGTGCTGCCGGGGAGCTGGAGCTAAGCTCGGTGGGGGGGGGGAAGAGGCTGGTGCTGTTAGACACATATGCAACACAGGCTCACGCACAAATGCACACACACGCTCACTAAACTGCAATAAACATACAGGCAGGAGCGGCGAATTACATTTACGCGCTTACGCATGCATGAAAGTGCGCCACACACTCACTCACACATGCACGCCGAATCACAACTGTGAAGCAATCAGCCACTTAACACAGCAAATGACTATGGTTATCTAAGCATAACAGCCTGTTGGCTCAGAGAAGCGGACTGATAAGCAGTAAGATACACACTATTAGACGCCACCGCAGGACTGACCACAGATTGAAAGAGGAGGCTAAATCTTGTTTCACAGTTAACAGTTGATGGAGATGGAGCCGTGTCTCTCTGATTGTCACCGCCAAATTACATATGCAAATACCTTGACTCTATCCAATTCCACCCACCCGTCTCCCGTACAGTGAGGAGACCGGGGAAAGTGCGCTGGAGATTGTAGCCCATGGGGGAGCGCGATGAAACAGCAGGCGAAAAGTGTAAAGCACACTTCGAATTATGTTTGATTAGAGGGAAATGGTTGCACGTCGCTCCGGCTCCCAAGAGCTGTTGAAAATTCGGTGTCTGCTGGAGGTACGAGTGTGTCGAGCCCATTAAGCATAAGGACCTTGTTAGTTTCCTTGGTGGTGCGGCCGGTCGGGAGAGGGAGGGCGGCTATACAGTAACATCGTAAAAACACCATTGTCGTCCTGAGTGATTGTGGGAAAAGCCATAAAAGTCGTGACGGGCCATGTCTCCTCTCTTCCTCCAGGCCCCGGGTTTATGGGGATCATTGCGAATGGAAGAAAAAAGCTGAGAGGAAATGGGATTCGCCCGTTTTGCACATCGGCGTCAAACCAACCGTGGCGAGGTGGATGTTTTTGTGTATCTGTGTGTACAAAGGTGTATGCAAAGTATTGGTTCGTCCACGAGTCTGAGAGCGCCTGTGAAAAAGTGTGTGTGTGTGTAAATGTGAATGTCTGTAATTTACAAACAGTTTAATGGAATATTGTTCTCAGCATGGCTCCAAATTAATGTGAATGATCAAGACACAGAGCACACCCGCTTTTTCTTTTTTTTTTTTCTTTTACCCTTAGAGAACTGTGAGCTGCTGAGAACTACTACTACACACACACACACTGATCACATGATCAAACAGGCCCAGCGCTTTGGGCTTTGAACGCTGCCTGTGAAGAAGTTTTTGCCACATGATTTCTAGGGACACGCTTCAATTAAATGGCAATCCAGAGGAATTTAATAAAATGCAAGTGCATATCAGAGTATGCAAATGCTGCTTGTCTGTAGTATTGAGTAAATGAAGTAATCTAGTGCAGAGTGTTCGCTTTCATTATCAGTTGACTTCTGATTTAATGAGGCTCCTCTGGGCCCCGAAATGTCCTGATGTCATCAATAATAATCAGATAGAGGAAACAGCGGGGGGACTGAATGTGCTGTTCTGGACTGGTTAGTCAGGTCTCTAGTCAGCCAATGTTAGTGCTGAGTGCACTGCTAGCATTGGTGAAGGCTGTCATCTCAGCACGCTGCATCGGCGCCTCTTTTGTCAGGAGCTCCTTTGATCCCCTCAGTTGCAGAGATACAAGCCCACAGCAGAAATATGCTGAATGGATTCATGTATCATCCTCCCCCCTACAAACAGCCTGTGGCCCCCTCACTATTTATGATCATAATAGCTGCCGTTATTTATTAAAGAGAGCGATTGTTGTCCTTGCTCTATAGACAATGTTGTTTTCTCTGCCGGAGAGAATAATATTTGTCCTTTTGGTGCGGCCCTGTGTGTGATATGAGGCGGCGTAGTGAATGTGATGGTGATTGATTCCCGTGTTGAACACTGGAGAGAGGTACAGAGGAAGGCTAATCTGAGTTATGATTGCCACTGTAATCGCATTTTCTCCCCTGACTCATCCATCCGCTCTACAGTAGCGCATACATGTCGTATTCTGATTACGGCGCACATCTGTCAATAACCAACGCCGCGCCACGGAGCTGCAACCTTCCTTCTTGACCGCTTTCCGCCGGGTTTCCATCACCGCGATTTTCCCGATCATAACTCTCTCTCCCTCCACACAGCCCAGGTTTATCTTCCGCTCTCGCTGACTCGCTAACCTGCTGGAGGTGGCGTCAAGCATTTGCAGTAATCACGCCATCATGTCGGGGGTAAAATAAGCTGTTTGGGGTGTTCCGGGCCTGGCGCAGAGGCTGTCAGGGTAGAAAATAGCCTCTTGCTGGGTTGTAATTCGACCAGCAGGCAGCTGGACCAATGAGATGGCAACATTATTTAGTTACCGGAAAAATGATACCAACAGTTTCCCAAGTACAGATGCAGAGTGGCGTGATGTCATTAACAGTCGGCCCACGGGGAGCGTAGCCGCAAACAGCAACAACTTCAGGGGGGACGCATTTATTCACAACACCCCAGCGGTGAAAGCACGCCATGCCAGTAATGAGGTGTCTAGAGCTTTGGGCACCGGGTGCGTGTCTGAGTACGTGTGATATTTCTTAGTCTTAGGGTGTGTGCGTGCATTTCTCTGTGTTTGTTTTGGCGAGCGTGCGTGCTCAGATGTGTGACCGAACAACCTAATGGAAAAGATCCTTTTGCTCCGATTGTGTTGAATACTGAAACTCACAGACTTCCCAGGAGTGAAATAATACACCTAGAGAGATGGAAGTCATTTAGGGGCAGTGTGTTTGTGTGAGAGAGTGTGTTAAGTCAAGGATGTGTGTGTGTGTGTGTGTGTGTGTGTGTGGGTTCCAGGATGGATGAGCTTGCGGTGAGTAAATGACCTGCCTTGATTCAGCCTATCAGCTGAGCTCTCCACCCAGACTCCCTGATATCCCCTTTCATCCATCTCTATAAGAGAGAGATGACGGAGAGATGGAGAGGCAGAGGGAGAGAGACTGAGATGAATATGCACAGAACAGAGTGAACGATTTCAAGTGCAAGAGCGAACATAAAGGGGCTAATTAGAGAAGAGGGAAAAATTTGGGAGCAAGCGCGTCGGAGACAGAAGAAGTGAACAAAAAGACTCTTAGACTCCAATCTGAATCTGGGCTAATGCGTATGACAAACGACAGCCCGTTCACGCCAGAAGTGCCTCTTTAACGTGAGTGAGTTGCAGTCGATCGAGGGGCCATTTGGGGTGAGTTGATTTGGGGCGCAGATGAGCATGTTGTTCGCTGCTTCATGATCAAATATGCAATGCTGAACCTGCAGAAGCAGCCGACGCAGAAATGAAGAGTTTTGTTCCAAAGTAGAGTGTGAATGAAAAAAAAATGGCACTTAGTCTGAAAATGATTTTAGACACCAACGTGAGGCACATTTTAAATTAGCATCATTATAGACATGAGCAAACTGATTTTCCAACTAGATGAACATACAGCACTTTACAGGGAATGAAATCAGAAAATGTCCTTGCGGTGTGTTGTTGCTGTACCCAACCCAATCCACTGTCCCCACTACACCACCACCCCCCCCTCAGGGGAACCGCTTTGAGATTTCTGATTTGTTCTCGGCGTCAACTTTACTTTTCGGCAAAAAGGCTTGAGAAAATGGCTCCGAGAAAGTAATTTCAAAGGACAAGAGCTCTGTATTAGAAAACCCGGGACAAGGACATGGATACAGATACAGATAGAAATAGATGCAAGCAGGACGGCTGCTCCGAAACCTCTGACTGGATTTTTCCTTCAAGGTTTCTTTCTGTAGTGGCCCTGCAGCAATGACAACTCATTTTTGTAGTTTTGGCCACTTACGATATCACTGTGCTCTAAAGTGCTGAGAGCTGGGAACACGCAGACATCGTGACTACGAAGTTGGATTGTGACAGGTTGGAAAGTGAAACTGTAATAATGCCTCATTGATGCAACTGTTGATGGATAGTTTGGACACTTTCAGGTAATTTCACCATTTGCCTTTGTTTTCTCTTCCAAATAAGGCCAATTTAAAACATGTATGACCATCTTACTGCTTATGTCACATGTGTCTCCACATCTCAGCAAATGGAAAATTGAAAAATACAACATTTTGATTACTGGTACCAGCGACAGACACAGCTGTTAAAATCTCAGGTTTCCCTTTAAGACTAGACTCTCATTTACTGGCTTTCCCATCCAGACACATGGGCAAACATAAGGTGTAAAGCTTGTGCATCTGGGCCTGTCATTAACTCAGTCTGCCAATAGACTGTGAATAAATTGGGTTAATGTTATTCTAATAAGTAACTTTCAAGAGAGGATTATTTAGTTGTTGCTGCAGCATTAATTCAAGATAGATGTAGACATTTTTTTGCAGTAAAATCTTTTTCGCATTTCCACCCAAAGTACCTGAAACTTTTAGTCTGAGGAACTACTTTTCAGGCAACAAAGAGGTTCTTTCAGCCCATCCTTCAGACACTCAAGATTAGACAAATTCACCTGCTGATGGAAGAAAAAGCGACGGCTGTTTTGACACTGTAAAAAGCTTTTTGGCGATACAACAAAGACAAACATCACATGCTTTCTTCTGTAATTCCATGCTGATGTGTTGAAGCACAACAGACAAAAAAAAACTGCAGATATTTTAAAAAATGGCGTCTAAGATAAAATGCAGCAAGTGCTCGACCAATCAGAAAAGTTGCAAGCCCAGGCTCCAAAATTCCTGTACTTGTGGAAAGTACGACCCCGCCGAGCAGGGACGTTTTGAGGGGTAACAATCGTCCCTGGAACTTAATTTAGAACCTGGTCCCTGTGGTGGAAACGCGGCTTATATTTAAACTTTTATTTATCCTGGGACGATTTGCTGAGCACGCATGTTCTTTCACAGCAACACACCGGTTGACGCTAATGCATTTACACACAGTCATGTTCAAGCACATCCCTCTAACCTTGACAGAAGTAAGTGCCTTCCTCAAGGACGATACAGTGGACATTTATACGGATCAGGAAAGTGCGTGTCGGCCTCACGTTCATTCATACCAACATATTGTGGGATTCAAAGCAAATGACCTTGACTGCCAGCTGTTTGCCCTGTAAGCTGTTACACTATGATTACGCGTCCCTCGCACTATGTTTTTCATCAGAGCCCAAACTACAGAACATAAACAACAGCGCTGCAGCTGTCAAATGCAGATTTCAAAATGCAGTAAATATCTCTCAGGAGGAAAATATTTTGTCCTGTTTTCCCTTCGGCGGATAATCATAAACAGTCCTATTTTTGCAGGTTGCTTGATTATTCATCCGAATGGAGGGAGGAGTACAGTTCACTCAAGGCTTATGTTGATCTCAGGGTCAAACCTCTGTAGAATAAGTTCACCTGCCTACAGAATGCTATTGTACACTTTAAAAGAAAACAATCATTATGCATTCTGTTGCTGCGATAAAAAAAAAAAAGTTGGCCGAACGCCCCAGCGGTTACAGACACTATCACATAACCAAAATGCAAAATATCAGGTTTGTGCATCCACAGTCTTTATGTGCATTTATCCTCCTCCCTCCTAAGAGCAGAGCCGTGAATCCCCCACCTGCTCATTCACAGTTTTCACAGTAAGTCACACCAGATTTGTGCAACATCTAAATGCATAAACGGTGAATGTGGCTGATGTGTTGAACAGGATAATACGCCGTCGCTCTGCTCAGTTAAGGAATCCATTAAATAAACAAGGACTCTTTTTTTTTTTTTCAGGGCTAAAGCGGTGTACTTAACATACTCTGGGGGGGATGATACAGATTAAAAAAAAATCGCAAGCAAAAATTACAAGAACTTTGCACTTAGCACGCAGCCCCTGAGCCCCTTTTTCCTTGTAAATATGCTATTAGTCATTTTGATGAGTCATCCTCCACACAGAGGTCTAATTGTCTGCAGCAACCTCTCCCTTCAGATACAACCTTTGTACAACCTTAAAGAGCCACGTGGGTTTATTTACAAGACGAAAACGTACAATTTCATTTTCATTCATAACACCTGCATCAACACACACACACACACACACAAAGCTGCCTGTAGGTGAAAGAGCACGAGAATATGTCAATACTGTGGGTTTAATATTGACCTGTTAGTGCACCTGATCCTGTTCATTGGCACTTTGGTAGCTGGTGCACATATCATGGACAGAGCCAATTAACCCACCGGGGGTGCCTCTGGGCAAAAATAAGCTGTGGGCTCGTTTCGATCGACAGAGAGACAGAGATAAACCACAGCGTCAATTACTTCAGCAAACGTCCAAAAATGAGGACATATTGATGCTCATGTGATGACACCTATAGAGGAAGGTGGTTATATGGGTCAACAAAACATCAGACTTTGACACTGGATCAACGTTTTGCTTCTTATTTCCAGTCGAGTGTTGGCTTCTTTTTCTTTCCGAACCTAACCCAAGTTATTGCCACCATGATGAAACGTTTCCTGTGGCGTTTTCATGTGCAAAAATAAAAGTCGTGTTTACATTCACTTTGACTCCACAAAGCCTTGTGTGTATACTTGAGGTCTAACAAATGTGTTGAATGCATTACCCTCCTCATGAAACATTTACAAAGCACGTTTTGAAACCTGCATGTTTACATGGTTGCACTCTTCTCGTTCCCCCCTCTCTTTGTTGCCGCACGTCTTTGTTGGCGTATTTCTAAGTACATTACTGCAACTGTCGATCAATAGCGTGGAAGCCTGTGTATGGCATAGCAAACAAAAAAGGGACCCACTCATGAAAGGACTCGGAAGACAAAAAAAATCTATAGGGCTAATAAAGATCAAAAACTCCCTTCCTGCCTTACCTCAACCGACTAGCTGTTTGAATCCAACCATGACCTTTCCCTAAAACCTAAGCTACAGAAGCACTGAGAGGCAAGTGAGGGAAAAAAATGTAATTCAGTCTTATGAAAAAAAAAAGAAAAAAAGATTTTCCCAGGATAATCTTTCCCTGTTTATTTATGTATTTATTCATTTATGGTCTGGGGAGAAAAAAAAGTCCTCCCAGGTGAAAAACAATTTAACCAGGATCATTTTTCTAAGCTTTTTCCTTATTTTTTGAGAACAGGTGAAATTAAAATTTTGGCAGATGAAAAAATATTAGCTTCATTAATTTTTTTCCCAGAAACCAACTAATACTGCTAATACCCTGTACGTCGTTTGCTGTGCGCGAGTTTGTTTTAATAATTTATCTGAGCACACATGTATTTAGACATATGCACCATACTAACTTAATAAATAAAGGTATTAAAGCAAGATTTTCAGCGAGAGGTCATCAACTAAAAATCCATCAGTCAAATTGCCACACACTACGCAACCCAACCCTGGATGGGGTCGACGCTTTCAATCTCACGGACTAAACTCCAATCTTCATCCAAATAATGATTCATAATTGATATTTTAGCCAATAAGCATATTTCCAGATTAGGTTTTGCACAGGCAGAGTCCAGATGCCTTTGCCGTTTCTCTCTCCTAAGATACCGTTTTGGCTGAGTCGTCTCGGATGCAGCAGCTTAGAAAAGACAACGTTCAGGCAGAATCCACATGATCATCAAAACCCTCATTTATGTACAAATGTGATCATTATACCATTGTTGAAAATGTAGCTTCTATGAGCTACAGGAAAAAAAAAATCAAGTCACTAATCTGGCTCAGTTACCTCGGTTTAAATATTAATTGCTGCATCAAATAAATGGGGCAAATCTCTGCACTAGGTCCTAATCACTTATCTGCCATTAGTGCTTCTTGCCAGGGGGTGTAATTGGAGCAGCTCATAGTTGTGGAAAATAACTTGGTGTTATCATCAACAAAGGCGCAAGGGTGGCCCACTTAGAGCGAAGCAACCATTGTCAGTTCAGAGCAAAATAAAGGGGATTAGATGGCAACTTCTCCGGCGCTCAATGTGGAATGTGAACATGTGTGGGAGCAGACGCGCCCGGGCGTCCACGCATGTTCGACAAAACACAGGTCTTTGATGTTTGTGTGAGTCCATAAAAGAGAATCCACGCTGTGTAGAAGAGTGTGTGTGTGTGTGTGAGCTAAAAGGCAACAGACATATCCAGAAACAAAGTCAGCCAGTGATAAGACCCAGACTCGCCTCAGAGCCAGAGACATCGTCCCTCTCTTGACAAAACCCAGTGATAACTACGGCTCTGCTGCTCAAAGCTGGAGAGCAGAGAAAGAACAGGGACAAGAGAAAGCAATAATCTTTCTGTAAATGCCAGCTCAGAGTTTAACACTCTACAAAGTCACCTCCAATTTAGATTCATAAAAATGATTGCACGCGTCACATCTTTCAAGTACTTGGACTTTTAGGAGCCAAACTTAATTTCCTTAGTTGGCAAACACCTCCGCAATGTGTGATCTTTCAATTAAAGGGAGCAGCTGTGAGTCTGTGCGGTGTGTGTATGCGTGTGTGTGCTGTGCGTAGGTCAGCGAAGTTACTGTGGTCTACAGTGACATTTGACCCCATTATGTTTGAGCTGAATGAAAAGCAATATCCGCTGATCTGTGAATGTCCTCCCTGCCCCTGCAGCTGCATTTTTCAGTCTCAATTAATATGAAGAGCTGCATTCCCAGTGTTGATTGATGTTGATTGAAACATGGAAAGGGCATCAAAGAGCAATGAGAGCTGCCTTATCGGCCCACACACACACACTCACACATACACACACACACACTCACACACACTCACTCTGCAAACTGTCTTCACCGTGTGCATACGTCTGTCAACTCATGCCCGAGTGTGCCCCCCCCCCTTCCACTCAGTATGCCTGAGGAGCGAACACATGATTTACAAAATATCACAGATAATCGCGTAGAGATTAACGATCTCATTTTGATTAATGCGTAATGTTTAATTAACTCAACTTTAGGTCTTCAGCTTGTCAGAGGTTCTCCTGCATAGCAAATAGGCTCGGCGCTCAGTGTCAGGTACAGCATGGGCGCGAGCGTGTGTGCGTGCCGGTGAGGAAGTGGGGCAGATAAATTTTATATTAATCTCCTGGGATGATATTTGTGGGCTGCCAGACGCAATGAATAATTAATATTACCCATACAAAATGAAGAATAACAAAAATAATAAATAGCACATAGCAGGATGTGTGTATTTGCCGGGGAGGGTAGATTTCATATTGTGTGTGTGTGTGTGTGGCTCTTGTGCATCCTCCTTGAACACATCTGCTACTCATATTTCACGTATAAGTACTGAAATGATGTGTTTAATATGATGCACATACTATACAAATGTGAGCACTCCTGACTGCGCAGCCACATGCCAACGCAGGGGAGATTATGCCGACACTGTGTATAGTATGCATGAGCATGTGTGAGCGCATATTATGTCGGCGATTATACGCTTCTCTTTCTATCTAAGACATTTCTTTGAAGCTTAGGTTTGGTGTACAAGACAAAGTAAGCATGAAATTGACACCCAATCCTGTTGGCCGGACCACATCCAAATGAACCACTTAAACGGTCCTGGGCACAGGATGTAAGCCTTTCAAGTAATAATTCATCAATATAACATCTCCGCTTTTCAATATGCATTATATTTCATAGGCAGGATATGAAAGCCTACAGTGTCTAGAACATTTCTTGCCCTCCTGTCTCTCTCAGCCCCTCCTCCTCCTGCTTGCCTCTCCCGGCTGGCATACCCTGCGCCAGTCTGATAACGTGATTTCACGCAAAAGTGAAATCCTCCTCGTGTCTGATGTATGCATCTCTCTCAATCCCCATCCACCCCCAACATGCACCCTGCCTCTTTCCTGCAGCCTACCACTACCCCACCTGACATTTGGATGAAGGCTGCTCAAAGGGAAAGGATGCTTTGTGGCGATGGCAGGTCGGTCTGTCTGTGTGTGTGTGTGTGTGTGTGTGAGGGGAGGGAGAGAAGGCGGGGGGGGAGAAATCGATGCCTCCAGCAGGTGCGTCCCTGCATTTAAGAAAGACAGTGGGCGAGAAAGAGAGAGAAAAGACGAGAGGGGAGGGAGTGTCATTGGCAGGTGTGCGTGTGTCTCAGAGGTAAATTGGAGCTCTGAAGGGTAGTGTAGCATTTGGGAGTACGTTTAATATCAGATTAAGCATCTGACAGAGGGAGGAGAGAGAGAAAGAGAGAGAGCGTGCGTGTGTGCGTGTGTGTAAAACTACACCCTTAAGAGAGATAGAGAGAGTTTTTGAAAGTTAGCCAAGAGATAAAATGACATTTACGGATCAGAACTTCACACATCTTCCATTCTTGAACATCAGGCAGCCTGTCCTTTCCCTGGGACCGATCTGTCACCCCTGCTGGGCCCCTGAGCTCGGAGAAAAAAAAAAGCCATGCAGATGGAAATGCTCTTATGGGGAAAAAAAAGGGTTCTGCAAAGAACCAGCTTTTTTTTTTTTTTGATTTATAGAAAAGCAGCAGTGTTTTTGTTCTCACAAAGAGCCATTTTAGAAAAGTTTCTTTTTTTTTTTTCAGTTGTAAATTATTCCAGCCATGCACGAGCTTTGTTATATTCACCCTGCTTTTGCATTCAGAGTTTGGCACTTTCACACCCGTCCTCTTCCATCCTCCACCACTTTGCTTAAAAAGCACCTTGTACTGTACTCTCCCCACACTTTCCCAGCAGCAGCCATCCAATCCACACCTCCTTCTCCGACCTCTAGGCTACTACACCCACTTCTTTACGGAAGCATGAGCAAATCGATCCACATAGGAGTTTTATGGGCCGGGGACTGGCATGGGATCCTTTCACAGGGTGTGAAATGTTTTGAATGAAATATGACAGCTCCGGAATCGACACCACTGGTTCATTTTCTGTTTGGGCACAAAACATGGAGCCACGGGAAATCTACAGGGAACGTAATCCACCATTTTCTGTTTGAGATGTAGGGTGACGAACTCGCCTGTTACATATACAAACTGTATGCATGACACTTTACATGGGATTGAAGAAGCGGCGGGGGAAGCAAAAGCATAACAAACATCCTTTGCTGCATCCACAAAAGCCCCCCTGCTGGCTGATCTGCAGCCATATTGGAAACATTTAAAGTCAAGAGTGGCCCATATTAACTAAACTCTTTTCAATTCCAGTATGATACAAATAAGTTCTCTTTGTTCACTTTGTGTCCACAGATCCTATATTATGTCTCAGCAATTAAAGTACAACTGATGCTGATGGGAATGTCATTGCAGGTATTGGACAAATTACAAATTTTGGCTTTATTGATGGTTAAGGGATCGCCAAAGTGATTACAATTCACCCAGTGGGAGACATGAATATCTGAGCCAAATGTAATGGCAATCCTTCCAATAATGAAGACATTTCACTCAAAACCATAAATGTCAACTCACTGGCACCACACTAAACAGAGGATAGAGATATACAGCGGATAATATATGTCAGTATGATTCGTCCTCTGGAGACCATGCATGTCCTCTTTAACATTTCATGACAATCTATCTAACAGTTGAGATATATAATAAAGCTGAGGGTGATGGGAAAATCAGAAGTTTTGCAGGTATTTGGCTACAATCCAAACGTCTAGGCAAGATACAATTTAGGCTTGACGTTATTTGGCATTACAGCAAAATTCAGGGGATCACATCCTGAGGGGGGCATGAATGTTTGTACCAAAATGTCAACACACTCAGTCAAACAGTTGTGCATGTGACGATATTTCACTCAAAAACACATAAGCCTCATGGTTGTGCAAGGGGAAGATCATTAGTATTCATCTTCTGGGGACCATGAATGTCTGCGCAAAAGTTCATGGAAATCCATCCAATATTTGCTGTGATATTTCAGTCTGAAACTCAGCTATAGCAAACAGATGGACATTGTCATTCTCAGAGCCAAGCTGGCAGCGTGGCTGAAAATGTACATAACAACATTAACATGTATGTGAGGGAAAGAGCCAGAAGATTGGATGAATTCATCACCAGCCAAAAACAGAAAGTTTGCTTAGATTTTTCCTGAAGTTTTGAGTCCTCGTCCTATAAAAAATGACCACGCAGGAGAGCGAGAGAGAAAGGTGTTTTTTCTATTAATGCCGAAATACAACTACAGATAACGATATCATTCATCAATCCTGCAATCATTATGGAAAATTTCTGCCTAAGTGAACGTCTGGCGGTCGGGTTTTACAAGCCAATGAGAAGGTGGCAGCTGACTAAAAATAGCCCTGCAGCAGGGTCTCATAAATGGGAAGGAGAAACAGTAAAGGGGAACGAAAAGAAAAACACACACACGGCCAAGTGGTGATTTCATTTCCCTACCTGTCATAGCGCGACTAAATAACTCTGGTCAGGGTATTACAAGCTCTGGGCTCGATGGCTCCGAACAGCAATCCCATACAGGTGGGAAATGAGTAGGAGGAAAAGAGGGGGGAAGGAAAGCGATAAGAGGGTGACGGAGGTAAAAACAAAAATGGAGAGTAGATGTGGATGGATAGAGCGAGCGAGGTGGAGGAGGAGAGGTGAAAGGCGTCAGCGAATGTAGAGGAACAGGAGAGAGATGGAGAGGGGAGAAGTCTTAATAAGAAAAAGAAGGATGGAAATGGGACAAGAAATCAGAATGTTTGAAGGAACAGGAGGCAGCCCTGCTGTGTGCGCACACACATACACACAAAACACACACACACACACACACACGTCCCAGTGAGGTAGACTCCGACAGATGGAATTACACACTCCTATAACTCTGTAACTGTCCTGGAACACACACAAAGGCGACAGTTGACTTTCTGAAGGAAGAGTTCTCTGGGCAAGGTTACTTTCTCTGCAACACACACACACACACACATACACACACACACTTTCTTATGTCACTTTTGGGAAAATTACACAGACTTGCATTCATTTTCTGGTAACCTCGCCCTAACCCCGATGACTGCTCGCCTCAACCTAACCTGATGCTAACATCTGAATTCTCCAAAAGCGGGGACACACACGTTTGTCCCCATTTGCAGCAGCTGTCTCCAATTAACTGGTCTCGACTCTGGCGCTTGTCCACAAAAGTAGCATAAGCCAGACCCACACAGAAACAGAGAGATGGAAACAGATAGAAATAGAAATACTTTCTTCCAGATTCCAATCTGTACCATATTGCACAGTGTGTGACAAACTGCAGTGCTCTCCTGCCAAGGAAAAGATAGATGGAGACTGTGAGTGTGTGAGAGTGGAAGAAAGAGAGAGGTGGAGGTGGAGAATATAAAGGTGTGGGAGGGGATAAAAGAGAGAGAGAGTGCATGGAAAGAGACAATGACCAGGAGGGAAAAAAAGAGGAAATGTGGTGCGTTTTTGTATTGGTGCCAAAGCAGCACGGAGACAGGAAGCAGTTTGCCAATAAATGACAGTATTAGAGTGACAGTCATTAAAATGTGTGCACACAATGAGCAGCGTAGGTATTTTACTTAAAGGTATCCCAGCCTTCCAGCCAGGATAAGAGTGCATGATCTCAGTATATTTAGGCTTCAAGGACACTTGATTGAAGTCATAAAAATGAAAGATGACTTGTTGGAACGGAGTCACTGCGGAATCTCTCCCTCAACTTCTCATCCCTCCCTCCCTCCCTTCCTGCCTCCATCCTTCTCTTTTTTCCCCCCCTCCTCTCCCTCTCTCCTCTGCGGACGTTTTATCCTGCCAAAACAGTGCCTTCGCCCCTAACCCTCAGAGGTGGAGGCAGGGATAATTGAAAAAGTTCTCACACTGGGAGTTAAGTAAAAAAAGATAAAGGGAGAAGTTTGGGGGGGCGGAAAATTTAGCTGCACAACAAACACACAGGATGAATGTGTTTGGTCAGGAGAGCGTTTGCACGGAGACGGAGAAGGAAACGGGGGAAGAGAGCAGGAATCTGTCCTGAGTGTCGAAAGGAGAAAAAAAAAAGAGAGTAAGCAATAAATGGAGAGTTTGTGTGTGGCAACGGGGCAGGGGGAGGGAGGGGGAGAGAGAATGAAAGCTTTATCTTATCTAGTTTAGCCATCGCTGCTGTCCACTGGATCAGAGCATAATACCCACTTATGCAAATACATCCACATCTCTGCTCCCTTGATACTGTGGAAGCCCTAACAATACTGTAACAAAGTCTGTTTTTGAGCCGGCTTGTGTGTGTCAATGTTTCTTCGCGTATGTGTGTGTGCACCTCCCGGGTCTGTCCGTGTGCAGTTGTGTGTGCAGGAAAATGCTGTGCCAGGAAAGACACCAGCACCCCCACCCCTCTCTCTCGCTGCCCACCCACTCCAGCCATCCATCCACGCCTTGCTCCCCTTCATCCCTCATTCCCTCTCCCTGCATCCACGCTTCCCTCCCCGCTGACATCCTGCTCTCCATCCCCTTCTTTTTTCCTTCCATCTTTCTTCCCTCCATCCCTCCCCTCCCCCTTCTTCTCCCCCCTCCTCTCCCCTTCCCTCCTTCTGTCACTGCCTTTTGTCTTTTCACGGCCACCTCAAATGGCTTCAGATCAATCAAAGGCACTCAACGGAGTTTGTTAGCGAGCCACTGTTGTGGGAGAATGAAGCCATGCACCCAGGGGTCTGCCGCCCTCATAATTAAATAGCTGGAGGACTGAATGCTTTCCTCCCGAGGACTTCGTGCGCTCTCCGCTGACAATCTACCTCCGAGCGATTCGTGCCGCCGCAAAACTAATCACTTAGGCTTGTGCAATCTCAGGCATGCTATTGAGAGAAAATCAGCTATATTATTAGGTTTTGGAAAATATCCACTGTTAATAAATGCACTCGGAGACACAGCTGATGCTGATTTGAAAGCAGGGTTAACCCAGTGGTCCGGGGGACGGAGGTAGGTACGCTGATGAAATCAACAGTCGATGGGATGGACAGATCCAGGTCCGGGACCCGTCGATCACAAACTGATTTACGTAAAGCAGGAGAATAAGTTGTGTGTGCGCCGATCAATATCTCATCCTTTAAGTGCCAGCAAGGAATTACAACTGACCAGCAATCCTTACGCTGTACGACCTATATACAGTACACGCACATGTACATGTAGGCTAATGCATGATGGGACCTGATCCAACAGCGTTTGATCAACTCTAAGCTCTTGAATCCCTAGTGACGAACCCAGAGGGAATTATCACTTAGGTCTGCAAAATGTTGGTTTTCCAGACCCCGATCTCTTGTCTCATCAACCCTGTTTCCAGTCACCAAAAAGTCTGAAGAGTCAGCTGTTTTTAGCAGGAAAGGCAGACAAAGGTAGCAAGTAGAGACAGATGTAAAAGTGAATATTGGATTCTCATTTGTCAGGTGGCCAGAAACACAACTCCAGATTAATGTTGCTCTGCTGTATGTGTAAATGTTAGCAAACACATTCAGCATCAGAAGTTTGGAAAATATGTCAACATTATGTTTTCAGCTTGTTGTGCTGCTCGAAAATCAATTGACGCATCTATAAAAACTCAATCTAAATTTGCAATCCAAGAACTGAAACTTCTGCCAGTTGTGCACAAAAAACATTTTCCACATCCAACATGATGTCAAAGGACACGCATGCACACTGACAATAACATTGGCAGGGTCGTGCCGCTGCTGGGAAAGCCTTGGCAGTCGACCTGTAGCCCGGCGCCCGCTCGAGTAGCGATGGCCTGATTGGGAGTGACACAGAATGTACAGACTGGGCACGTCCCGCTCTGTCAGGCATCCTTTAACCACAGCTGCCAATGAGTGCTTCAACTGTAATACGGTGCCATTTTGAAAATTAGCACTGTCGAACAAAGTCTGGGAGGCGACTGCAGCTGGACTGTCCACAACCACCATGGCTTTGCTGAGTCATGAGCTTTGCGTTGTCTCTGCCAAAACAAACAAACAAACAAACAAATCACATCATAACCCGACATCCATGAACACCAGTGGCCGGATGAAGTTCCAAGTCTCCCCAGATTTACATGTAAATCCCAACTATTTATTTAGTTGGAGCATAAACGTTACAAAAATTCAAAGCATGAAATCATAATTTTCACGCTTCATCTCTCAGGGAAACTGTATCCTTTTTTTTTTTTTTCACTGCCATCAGGAGAGTTGTGGGATCAGTATTCAACATTTAAGCTAGCTGGTCCCAGAATAATAAATTTATAACGCATTATATAACCTTGGCACAACAACGCTGTTTCATGATTTAAGTATTCTGGCGACTTCAAGGCTGCGATTGATTTATATTTATTGATAGCTAATGATATTCCGGCGCGACAGAGGTGTGAATTTCATTTGCTTGTAAGAGGCATTTCTCTACATCCCCTCAAAAAAACTTTTATACTTTCTCACAAAGCTCAGTGTTGAAAAAGGGTGAAAAAAAAATCTTTTGTTGAATGCATCTTCTTGATGTCGACAGCTGAGTGAAGAAAGGCAACACCAACTGCTTCTCTCCCAAAAAGCCACGTGAGACTAACCGTGCAGCAGCTTCCTTTTCTTACGCCTCTAATGTCTTATTATCACACGCTGTATGGCAACTGTCCTACATCAGAAATTCCATCTGCAAAGTCGAGCTTTTAATCCACTCTTCTGCGGCATCTCGACCGAAATTGAGATATCTCTTCCCTAGTCCAATTTTATACCTGACAAATCTCTCTCAGCAGTCATCACCAGTGAGCAGCCGGAAAAAAAGATATCTCCATCCAACCATTTTGCCCAGCTGTCCTGCCTGAAAAGGATCTTTCTACCAAACCATTCCACCTGAACGCCTCAAGGCCGGTTCGCTCTGACAGTGTCATGACCTAAAAAAAAAAAAAAAAAGCGACCTACTTCTAACAAAACCTGAACCTAACATGCCCTCGTGTTAGTCCACTCTGCTGAAGAAAAAAAAAGTAAACACAGCCACCCAGGGGTTTTACCTAAAATATTCTGTTTGTCCAATCCCTTCGCCTCAATTAAAATACTCTTCCAGTCTGTTTTCCTCGCCTGAGGTAGTTCAGCTTATTGATTCTACTCAATTCTGTACTGTTTCCTGCTGCAACCGCCTCCTCCACAACGCCAGAAACTCAACGTCCACATTTGGCATCCAACGCTGTATGAACAACCCGGCTGAGATCTGAAGTTCAATGAGCTGGTTGGCACTCAGCCATCAAGTTATCAAGCTCTCCTCTGAGGGAAAAAAAAAAAAAAGGACCATGCTGTTTGTCACTTTATTTAAATAGATCTTCTCTCCATTAGTCCTGATCTTGGCTGAAAGTGTTATAAATAGTTGTAATTTTAGTGTTCTTCAGGTCTCCTTTTAAAAAAAAGAAGAAAAAAAGCAAAGTGAATGGGGAATAGATGCAAGATCTATGCATGCTACTGACCTGAATTAGAGTGAAATATTGCTCCGCTCTCTTGCGTGACTTGGCATGAGATAAGTGCGACAGGGAAGCTGCTTTAGCGCTATCTGGAGGACGGTCTGTCCTCTGTTTGAAGGGCAATGAGGAAAAGAAAATTGATCACATCCCGTTTCTCTTCTCTCTATCACACTTTTCTACCCTTTATTTCTCTGTCTCCTCTTTTCTTTCTGTGTCACCCCACCCTTAAGCTCTCATTTATTGTCTCCCTGCCTCATTCACTCAACCATTTCCCTTCAATCTTCTCCCTTTTCAAATCTCTTTCTCCCTGCCACCCTCTGTGTGGCGGCGACTCTCCATCGGTTGTGCCATGTCCGCACGTCTCCTCCGAGCCCATAAAGAGTGTTTATGTGTGAGATGTTGTGCATATGAATATCAGATCTTCCTGATGCTTCCCCCTGCACCAGCAGTCAGCCGGAGATATCTCTCAGGATTTATCTGTCGTTCCGCTCTGCTCTGCTTTATGGAGGCAGCTGGAACGCAGAGGTCAATACAGGAGGAGAGAGAGAACAGAAGCAAGACTTCCCAACAAATGACAACTGCTTGCTTGTATGATGGATGCTCCCGGACACAGTCTGACGGAGCGTGTGTGTCCATGCGTGTGTGTGGTAGAGCCTGTGACTGTGTTTTGCATGCAGGCACAACAGCGTGTGTGTATATGTGTGTGTGTGTGTGTGCGTGTGTGTGTGTGTGTGTGTGTGATTGCATCTACAGCAATATGTCTGTGTAGTTTATGGCGGTTACAGGAGATTACAGGTGTGTTACAGAAGAAGTGTGTGTTAGTGTGAAGTGTGGTGAAGGAAAGTGTTGCAGTAAAGCCAGAGAACATGTAGTTACATTTTGTGGCTCTGTATTGCAGCACGTTGGATTTGAAATAAGACGATGAAGTTTCAATTTGAGAATGTCTGCATCAATGCCAGAGAAACAGTTTAGGTATTTAGCCCTTTGTTTACTTAGCCTGACAGTTTTAGAGGGACAGGAAATACTTGGACTGTCGGACAAGTTCAAAGTCAAAGTTTAGTTTATTGTCACAGTTGTACAGACACCTGTACAACGAAATTTTCATTTGCCTTCTCTCTGAACAAAAAAATGACAAAATGACAATTAAAAAGATATTTACGGATATTTAAAACAAGAAAATTAAAGTCACACTAACATAAAAGTAATTTATATACATATGTTTTTACTTGGTTCTTACTTGTGTGAAATCAAACAGTAAAATCAAATGATCACAATTATGATTGTTATTATTGTTTTTCAGAGGTTGTGTAGTTTCAGTTTGACTGTTGAGATTGTAATTTGATTGTTGCATGTAATTATATTAATTATTATATCACTTTAGTTTTATAGTCAGTTGAGGGATGTACATTGTTATTTGTCCCTATGTTGCTGCATGAGTCCATGATTTTATGCCATTATGGTGCAGTGCTGTCACATGACCTACCCGACGCTGTCAGTTCTGACAGTCTGGCCATCAGCCGTCGCCACGTCTGGACCCATGAAAGGGATTTCTGCATTTTTATAACTCAGGACAAACATAGCACTGAGTGTGTAAATGCTGCCGGTGACTCAGCAAGTGTCAAAATAACATGAAAGAAAAATGTCTGGTAGGAATCCGTGCCAGAGTTAGCCGGCTAAAGCTAACATGCTTTGGCTTTCCGAGCGGCATACAAAATTAACGGCACAATGGTGAACGCTGTCGGGGTGTTCAAACTGTGAGCGGAGTGGGTGACGGCGGGGCGGAGGGAGAGACGTGAGGCGAGGATACTGTGTGAGATGAAAGGCAATTAAGGGGCTTTAAGGTACTAAAATCCTTAGTGCCTGTTTGGTCCCAAAATTTATATCCCATCTCAAAGTCAATAACTCAGTCACTTTCTGAAGACAACGTTATTTATGATGGACGCAGGAGATAAACGAAGATGCGCCTCACGACTCCAGAAATTGCCTGTGAATCATCACATTTTAAATTGTCTTGCAAGTAATCCAAAAATAAGTCTGCGCATCTCTAGGTCTTTGCCAAGATGTAAAGAAATATAGGCAAACTAACTGAGGCCATGGCAGCATTATACATCCTGTTCACATCTCCCAAAGCACTATTTGACCTGTAATTCCAAAACCTAGAACCTGATATTCTCCCAAGTCAAAGCAACGTGAATAATAATAATAGGACTTAGAAAATCCATTATTATTAAAATGATATTAAATTTCATCATGCACTTTCAATATTTTTCTACATTAGCGTGGGCTCGGGGTGTTATGGCTCAGTGGGGGGCGACAGTGTCAGACTTTGAAAATAACAGCTTCAAAGGGACAGACAAATTAATTTCCAAAAGGTTGATATCTAACAATACGAGGTTGCTCTGGAAATAGCCTCGTATTGGCCGCACAATATGAAGGTCATCAGACAGGGGCAGGCGATGGGAGCTGACAGTGTCTTCCAGCAAAGCCAGCTCTCGCCCATATGATTTGAAACGCTCACCTAGAGGCTCAAGGCAAAATGTTTCCACAAATATATCACGAAATGGTTCCATCCTCCTCTAAAAACAGACAAGTGCAATAGCTGCAGTTGGCTGTGATTATAGTTACATAAAAAAAAAGCGAGACTTCAAACAAAGGGATCGTTTTTAATATTTGAAGTCTGTGATCCATAGACATCAGTAGACACCTGGTTTCTTCCCTGCCTCTGCTGCACTTTTCTTCTCCCTCAGTTCGGGGACTTTGTGCCCTTAAGTCGATCTTCAAGTCAGATCAGACTCAGAATATTCCACTTTCCTGACTTGAAAAACCGCTTGATGTCCTGGTCTGTGTGTTTCGGATGGCTGTCCCAGAAGTAAGCATTTCAACAGGATGATTGTTTTAACGTCAAATGCGACGAGCTGGAGTGGAGCCAAATGGGCGAAACGGCGGCATTTCTACACATGTAACTGATGTAAGCGATGTAACGGCGTGTGTTTGCGTGTGTACGTGAGTGCCACCGGTGCACTGTGGTGTGTCTCCTCTCAGACAGCTTTTCCTCTGTGGGCAGGTGGTGTTGAAGCCCATCCAGATGGGCTCTAAATCATCCCTGCTTTCTTGCCAGCTCCCAACATAAATATCCCAGAAGGAACACAGAAGTTACCTTGGGGTCCGCCATCTTTCAATCCCCTGTCTATACCTTGCCCGTCTCTCAGATAACCTCAGCTCTGACAGCTTTTTGCAATGTCACGTTTTCAACTCCCGGGTTTTTCCCTTCCTATTTTTACCTCTGCTTGCTCACTTTACTTTGCTATTTCTGGTTTTAATCTTTCTATTTTTCCCCCTCTCTCTCAACCCGTCTGAATCACTCATTCTCTCTGTCTGTGCCTGTTTGGTTGTGTATCTTTCTCTCTCCCTGCTCTTTGTCCTTTGTCGTTTTAATTTTGTCTTCATCATTTCTGGACGTTTTACCCCGCTTCCTCGCCTTCTTCACCCCCCAGGTGTTTGGCTAACCCGTCGCTTTGGCGCTCGCTGTGGGGCTGTCCCACGGCCATCTGTCAGCATCTGTTTAATCTCACATCAGCACATGTCTCTCTCACCTTCTCTCACCTGTCTCGCCTCCTGTCTGCCTCTCCCGTCTGCTTGTCTTTCACCTGTGACCTATGGGAGCTTCTATAGGGCCCTATGTGTCTGTTGTCTCCAAGTCTGCCCTTATCAGCCAAGCCCACCTGGCCTAGATTTCCAGTGTTGTGCCTCAGTTGCCACCTACTGTAGCACAATAACACACAGTTCTCTTGTGTTTACACACACACACACACAACTGCTGCACAGTCAACAACATCAGTTCTGTGGAAGGGAAAGAAGAAGGACGTGGCAAGTTTGAAAGTATAAGTCAACATGTGTCTTTTTATCTTTGTGTGTTTTGAATAAGTTTGCATGAGTCTAATCTAACAGACTGTGTGTGTGTCTGTGTGTGTGTGTGCATTCACTTATCTGTATGGATGTGCACATGTAGGTGTGAGGGTGTTTTTCAATCACAGATAGCTCCAAGTTATCACTCACTAATCCTCTAATGAACCGGCACAGTTTAGATAAAACTGCCTCCATCAAACTCGTCTATGGAAGAGAAAGCATAAGGCCCCGGCCTCCTGTCATCCTTCCCTGCATTCCTTCAATACCCTCGCACCCCCCCTCCCATTCTCCATCATCGCTTCTTCCTGCAACCTTCGATCTATCCCTTCCTCTGCTGATCCCTTCTTTGCTCATTTCACACCCGATTTGTAACTTTCTTCCTTGATGATTTCGCCCTTTCCTCCTTCCTCGTCCCCTTCCCTTCTTATCTATTGCTTATCTTCCCCTCATTGCATCCGATCTATTTCATTTCTTTCCCCCCTTCTTCTCTCCTTCCCTTGTTCCCCACCTGATTTCTCCTTTCTCATTTGATCACTGCTTCACCTATTCGGTACCTAATTCCTCCTGTCATTCCTTCCTTCCCATGTTCCACAGCTGATCCATTCCTTCCTTGCGCCCTCCTTCCTTACTATCTGATCTCCAACTTCTCCTTCCCATCCCCTCCATTTTCCTCCTTTTCTTCCTCGATCCCTACTTCCTTATAGTGTCCCACTGAATCCATCTTTGACATTTCCTTTCCTTCATTCCTACCACCCAGATCCTCTGTTTTCTCCTTGATTCCTTCTTCCTACTATTGGATTCCTCAGTTTATTTCTAGATCCTTCCTTCCCTATTTCTCCACTCCCTCAGTTTTCCCCATCCTTCCATAATTCCCTGCTACAATATATGATTTACCCTTCCTTTCTTCATGCCTCCTTCCCCCATTGCGTGACTGATTTCTTCCTATCCTTCCTTGATTCCTACTTTCAGTTTTCTCCACCAATTTATTCCTCGTCGATCCCTCATTCCTCGCTCACGACATACCTCCCCCAATCCCTCGATTAGCTCTCTATAATGACAGCCACATCTCCCTGACACACGCGGCCCCATCTTTTCCATTCTGTCTCCACCCATCATTGGTTTGCTTCATTTATTTGTTTAGTTATGTAGAGAAGTGTAGTACTAGTGTGGACATACTGGAAACATTTGTTTCACCAGAGGCAAAAAAAAACACAAGCCAAACATCTGAGCACTGACTCGAATGCCATACTGAGCAGCTCAAACGGGCCCACAGTCCTCTATCGTAATAAATACTCTGCTGTTTCTGCTCTGCTCAATTAATCTGGCTCAGTCAAGACTGCGCTGAACTGTCATCATAACACTAATAAAGAAAAAGCTTTGAGCTGTTTGCATTAAGTGGCCGGCTTGTCTCAAACTGTCAGTTTGCCTGCGGCTCTGGCTCGGCACAAGTTTTGTTCCACTCGTTTATTCCACTGTGGTCGGGGCACAAATCCCCTCATCATCTCAAAGAAAACACTAAAGGCAGCATGGCCTTGTAAAGCCTCATTAGGCTTAATAACCTTTAGTTAGCACAGAACAGACACTGAGTGTGTGTGTAGCTCTGTGAATGGCGTATAGTATGCAGGTATACCTTTGTGCGGGGCGCGTGCTTGTGCCTCTTTGCATATGTGCGTGCGCGCCTGTGTGTGCGTGAATGTGCGTGTGTGTCCTCTGAGAGCGGGGCTAGCTCAGAGCCACAATGCGTCTTATTCAGCAGGCTCCCTGGATTAAAATGTAATTTCATTCAAAGTCGCAAATTGAGTTTTTTTTACTGTACTAATCTTCATTTTACTAAGCGGAATGAGGTATGTCATTAAAAAAAAAGAAGTGACTTAATGAAAGAATGCAGGATGGATAGATTGCACAGGGGAAAGTAGTTCCCAACCAGAACGATAAAGGTTATTCCAAATCATAAACAGTAAAAACTTAATGCATAATACACCACAAGACTGCATTTGAGTGCATAGTGTGGTGATAATGTTTTAGTGAAAAGGGATAATGGCAATGACGTGGACATCTGCAGCATGGATTCACAGCGACTATATTCAGTAACAAGTGCAAGGAGCAACAGGAGCCAAGCAAATGTGCCTCTGTGCCAAAATGTGCATATGTACAATCAAGGTTAAAAAATAAGTAAGGTAGAAAGTCGACTTGAAATATGACCAACATGCTTTTCTCTTTTGTAGGAAATATTATAATTCAACGTTTAAAGTGGAAATAATTGAACTACAAAGAAAAAAAAAAGATATTCAGAATGAGCCTGTGAAATACAGCCCTGTGCATTGTGCTTTATGGATGAGTTTCAGGGTTGTATTTCAATGACATTAAATGTAGCTGGGGCTAAAGTGACAGTAACTGAGCCGCAGGAACACAGCCTCCACTGTGAAGCATGACAAATAATGAATTCACACCGTACTACACCTCTCACCTAATCACATTCAGGAATCAGCAAAAACCATTTCCTTCAGCTCTCCCTGCTAATACATTTCTGGAATAGAAATCATGATCCACAAAATAATTCCTGTGATATTATCGGCGAATCTAGAATTGTTTGGTAAGACCGTGCTTTAAAAAAAAAAAAGGTCCGGTCGCATTAAAAAAAAAACGTCCCAGATTGCAAAGATCTTCTTTTTCAATTAAATCTGTTGGCAATTGCGCAACCAAATTATTTCATCCTATAATGACTTTGCTACTATTACCAACACACCCTATCATGCCGGTGGAATACCAATTTCTAAAACCCAGCTCATTCATTTTTTTTGGGTTAATTAAGGTTATATTTGAATTTCTTCGCTTAAACATCAAATACGCTCAATTTCATTTTCTAACCCTAATTCTATGAAAGGCTACTGATGAACAAATCACCTGCCCAAACGCCCATTACGGCCCTGATGGGAATTAGAAGCCCATTTCCTTTTTCTTTCTCCTCCTCCTGTCCCCTCTTCCTCTCTCCTCCCCTCATCCTCCCTTCCATAGATGGACGGCAGAGATTTACAGTTAGGGGTCACACAGTGGTTCTAATTAGCTTAAGTAGGTTGGGAGGAATAAGCACTTCCTTTGCAGAGACGCATCACCAAGTCCCACAGCTCTGTCTGACTAAGCAGAGAGAGAGAAGGAGAGAGAGAGGAGAAAGCAGACGGACAGCCGACCTCTGTCTCCGTCTGCCTTTCTGTCCCTCTGTCTGTCTGTGTCCCCCTTTTTTGTCTCTCTTTGTCTATACTTTGTCAACTTTGCATAATGATGACAACCTGGAAAATCTCTCTCATCACATCTTCCAAGAAATGTCACACGCGCTTATGACGCCACCATCGAGGTTGTGCCCAGATTGTTCCTTTGTTTTTTGACTTCAGATGAAACCTGGATATTAAATTATGTGACAGCAAAGGAAAATAATAGCTTGCCAAGGCTAATTAATTCTTGAAAGACTCTCTGTTTTATTTCTATTTTTTTCTCATGGACCTGTTCTTTGACCTTGAAAAAGTCTATTTAGCCTGCGATGGAAGCACAGCCAATAAGTCGCCTTTTATTTTTAGTGGTATAAAATATGTGTAAAATTTATTTGACAGCTGGAGGGAAGCATAACAAGTGTTTCCTCCTGCATGTGCAAGTGTCTCTCTTTCCTTTCTGTATGTGTATGTGTGTGTGTGTGTGTGTACCTCTCTGTGATGTCCAGGGAAGGGATCTGTTCACCAGAAAAACATGGGCTCAATTCCCAACACCCTGCAGAAAATTCTACACAATTTCAAAATCTCAGGAGAGAGGACTCTTCTTCCAAAAACAAACAAAAAAAATAAAAAAATGAAGAAGCCCTCCTCCTTTTTGGATCAATCTGTGACGGATCCGGCAAATTTTTTGGCAGAGGCGTTTGTTTTGTCTCTGCATTTCTTCAGCCCTCCTTCCCTGTCTCGGGAGTACTCCTCCCCCACTGATGCTAAAATGTAAATAGCATTTTTAATTAGAATTATATCTTGTGTTTGTGTGTTTTGCTATCAGCAGACGAGCCGTTATGCGATTCCCTGTTTGCGCTGGGTAACAATTTGCCTCCCTGTTGACCCAACCCACTCGTCGCTGCCCTCTCAGTGTGCGCTGAAGAACCTGTCCCACCTCCCACCAGCCTCCTTTTATTTTATTTCTCACATCGCTCCCTGTCTATAAAGGTGCACCCTGGAGTGTTAGAGAATGGGAATGCATTACAATCCCTCACCGGCCATGTACTGAAAATGATACTACACCTTTTAAGGCTGCAGCTAACTTTTTTTTTTATCGCCTTCAATAAAGCAGTTGGGTGTTTTTTGTCATCAATTGTTGAGTTTGTAAAATGTCTTTGAAAAATGTCACCGGCAAGGAGATGGCTTCCAATTGGGAAGATTTTAACTTTACAACAATATAAAAAAGGAGAGAAGCAGCACATCCTTAAATATGAAAAGATGGGAACTGACAAAGTTTGATGATTAGAATTGTCAAATAGTTGATTGATTCATTAACTAAATAATCATTTTAGCACAATACTGTTCACCTAAGACAACATATTGGAAGATATTTTAGATTCTATGCAAGTTTATTCTTCCTACTATATTTTGGCTGAATTTACTGCAGTTCATTCTCCCAAAGGTCACTTTTCCTCGTCCACATACTGAACTCAGCGCTGTGACATCTTTCAGCATGGATTTCCAATGATTAATTCTCAGTTCTTTTATTTCTCTGTTTGCTATTACTCTTTGTTGTAACTACTCTGTTTTTTTTTCCTTCACAGCTTGCAAACAATACCTCGAACACAACACCTTCTATGAATCAATAAAGCCTGACACTTAGAGAAAAATGATTTTATGAATTTAATGTAAGGTTGAAACACTCGTGCGTAGGATAAACACAAGAGCTAACCCAAGCGGGCATCCGTTTATATGGAAATGCTGCTTGACATTATTGCTAAAAATACTGAAAAGCTGAGACAGAGAGACACAGAGGAAGAGAGTGATGGTTGTTTCTCTTTTGCCCACTGACTGCTTGGCACAGTTCTGTAGAACTGAAACGCCTCCCACAGCTCAAAAAGCCCCTCTCCTCCTTCCCGGCCCACCCCTTCTTCTTTTTTCTCCCCTCATCTCTCCTCTCTCTCTCTCTTCCCTGCTGCTCTCCCCTGCTTATCTCCTTGCATTGCCGACACATCCGTCAAGTGGTGTGACTTCTCATTCATGCAAGCTTTATTGAAATCGAATAAGCAATCCATTGTTGACAAAGAGACGCGACAGGACAAAGATTTCAGACTTAAACTATAGATCTCCCCCCCGACACTTCTCCCTCTTTCTCTCCTCCCTGTCTCCCTAATGCCTCCTCTTAGTTCAGCCTGTGTGTGTGTGTGTGTGTGTGTGTCAGCTGAACCTGTGTGAAAGTTGAAAGTCCTCTTTATGTGCATGTGCCTTTCTGTGTGTGTAGTGTGCACTCCAACATGTGTGTGTGTGTGTGACAGAGATGCAGTTGGCTGCTCAGTTGGTTAGAGGCGGATATGACTGGAGCTGGATTGACTGACTGGCAAGCAGCTCGACTGCTGCTGGGAATACTAACATGACACACACACACACACACGCTGATTGCCTACCTGCGAATGGGTGCACACAGTGAGCAGCACATGTATGTGATCACACACAAATAGCGCGGGCTGCAGCAGAGCATCCATCTCAACCATCAGTATCTCAACTGTTTGAATGATTCACTCTGAAAGGTGCCAAAACACAGCCGTCTTCAATCATACATGCACGCACACCCATTCAGCCTCACATGCACATACACACACTCTCTCACACTAGACTCGGTCACATACACACACCAGAAGAGAGCTTAAAGAGAGAGAGAGAGAGAGAGAGAGAGAGAGAGAAAAGCATTTCACTTTAAACCTCTGCTGCTGGAGGGCTGGAGGGTTCAGTCCAATACCAAGGCAGAGCTACCAGATATTAAACATGCATGTGAAGGGCCTGCAGGTTCCCCAGCAAAGCTCAGCTGAGATCAATCCCAACATCACACTTTGCTGGAAGAAAACATTTAGTGGTGCAACTTGAGAATCTGAGGCCCTAAATGCTCTTTTAATCCACAATTATAATTATCCACATTATGATCATTTTTTTTGCTATTTCTCTTCCTATTATTCTAGTTCACACTGGGTTTAAGAGTAATTGCTCTTATTATCCCTGTTACATTCCCTCACACTGTTTCTCTGGCTTCAAATCTGGCAGGAGTTTTGCTCACCTTGCCACGGGCTAATGGGTCAGTCAGAGGTTCAGTCATGGGTGTCAACTCTCTGATAAAGATCCAAATGAGAATATGTCTGGCCCAGGGCTGCTGCTTATTAAAGTGCAAGGTGCAGAAAGCATAGAAACAATAAGAGACAGCAGAATAACCTTCAGAGTTCTGTGTTTTCTGCTGCTTCAAAGACGACTTGCTACAGGTGACTCAGATAAACCATCCACCCATACCTTAGTCACAAGAGGCTCTGTGTCCTCCAGGATGGAGATGAAGGGGATCTCCAGAAAGGCTGAGAGGAACTCCACCTGGATCAGCTCCTCCCTGGAGCGGGGGAAGGCGAGCACGGCAGACACCCCTCTGACCACCAGGTCCTGGCAGGCGCTCCGGGACAAGGACTCTGGGTCCCCTCCTGCGGGCGACCGAGCCACCATCTCCAGGCTCAGGTTGTAGGGCAGCAGAGGGGGCGTCTGGGAGGTGGTGGTGGAGGAGTCCGCCCCTCCGCCCTGCTGGTGCCGGAGGCTGGCCAGGGCGCGGTTGAGCGCGTTTTGTATCCGTGCCGGCTGGCGGGTCGGCAGGAGCGCACCGAGGCGCACGGTGTGTCCGATCCGGGCGAGGATGTGGCACGGCTGCGGGTGCGGGAAGCACGGCTCCGGGGAGGTGAGCACGGTGAGGAGAAGGAGCAGCAGGAGCGGCCGGGCGGAGAGGAAGAGGAGATGAGGTCTCCCGGGGGCGAGGCAGCAGGTCCAGAGTCCAGAGAGAGACACCATGCTGCAGCTCCGACGCACGACACAGGAGGACTGGGCTCTGCGCAGCGGGAGATGGCATAGCTCCCTCCGTCTCCAGGCTCCGCCGCTTCTCCCGGACTTGCTGGTGTTTTCCTTCCCCTCTGTCCTCCGTGCTGATGCGCGGTGATCTGTCGAGGAGGGGGGTTTGACGTTTTCTGCTCTCCCCTCTTCAAAGTTTTTATGTGAGCAGTAAAAGAGGCGCAGGAGGAGCAGAGGAGAGCTGAGCGCGCACAGCTCCGAGCGGCCGCCCCGCTTCTGTCAGTCTCTGCTGGAGGAAGGAGCACCAGCTGTGAAGTGTGTGTGTGTCAATGTGTGTGTGCGCGCGTGTGTGTGTGTGTCCACGCGCCTGCCGGCCAATAATCTAACCTCTCACGGATCCTGCCTCTTGTTGAATTTTAATGAAAACTCTCCGGGTAACATTTCCTTCCGCCTCTCCGGCTCCCAGAGAGAATTTGCACTTAATGTTTTCATCCAGAATTGAAAGTACAAGCAATCCCGAAATGTTTGCTTGTGACTATTTTATGAATCTTGCAACAAGATGGACAATGCAATAAAGAAAGCCTCCCTTTTGGGGCCAGACTCTTTTAATTCCACACTTTAGTGGACTTGGCACTGTCAGATTTTCATTAACACTTTGCCCCCATGATAGAAAGAAATCTATCCAAACACACACAAACAGTATAAAGACGCATCGAGCTGCTGCAAGTCTTTATTAACAGGGAGAATTTTGTGAAATTGAATCCAGTTATAAATTAGCTCTGTGGTGTAATAGCCCACTTTTAAGCACCTTTCCAGCTCTGACCGACATGTCCCTCCCAGGTTGGCCAACACAAAGCTAATAGCTTGCTGAAATCTCAATTTTTCCTCTGAGATTTATTCCCCCCCACTTCCTCCCTGTCGTCCAAGTAGAACATTATCCGTTGTGTAACCACATCTTTTCAGCACCACGGACAGCGCCAATGCCATAAAAGAGATCTAGTGTGCATGTTAATTTGGCTTCATGCAAGAGACAGCACTCAGTCCTGCCTTCATCCATCCTGCTCTCTTTTCTCCCCCCCTGATCTAATTTGCCATCGTTAGAGCAGAACATTCACTAAATCTCCATGTCAACTGAGCGAAATCTGGGCTTTTGGTGTGTACTTCTTTTAGGGTCCCCACAGTCTCTTTTTCTGATAATTCCTTGTTTGTGTCACACACAAACACACACCTCTGATGCTTCAAATGTCTGTTTCTCTGCCTCTGCTTTTCTTTCTTCCTCGCCCTCCGTGGCTTTGGCACGGGGTGATGCTGCAGGGCCGCTCCAGCGCGAGGCCTGACATGAAAAGGTTTTCTCTGACGTACCTGCAGATAGAGGTATCATCGCCTCTCTCTTGTCTCCCACACACACACACACACACAAACGCATTCCCGGGATCAACAAGTCATTTCACAGCCTGCTGGGTGACCTAGTGTGATACCGGTGCAGTTTACTGACAAATCTGATAGTTGGGGCAAAAAGTGTTTTCTTACCTGTCCTCCTTCTCCTCATGCTCTACTTGCTCCATATAGGGAAGAGATGAAAACCAACACTGAGGGCTTTGTTCTGCTGCAGAAACCAGCAGCATTAAACTTGCATGGATCTTCACACGCTCTCCCTCAGGTACCTGTTGAAGCTGGGCAGGGCCGAGTACAAAACCGAGCGTTTTTCAACATGTATTTTCTCTCTCTGTTTACGTTGTGAAATGTGATGATTATTGGGTCAAGTCTAGTTCATCCCAAGGTGTCTTACACAAAATGCGGAAGCGTCTGGATGCACCAGGCTGACTCACACTTCTCCCTCTTATTCTTTTGACTGCATTTCAATAACATTGTGAAACGGGTGATTGTGTGTTATGCTGCATATCACTTTGAGCACAGTAGATTGTGTGGTTAATGTAATTTTAGTGGCAATTCAGCTTCATAAGATCTGACAGAACATAGTAAAATGCATGACAGTGTGAGGGGAAATAACCAAATATAGATGGTGAGAAGATGCCCACCCACATATAACCGAGCCCAGCAAGTGCCAGGAAGCTGATGTGCTACCTCTATTTGTAAATGTTTCATCTGACTTGCTTATGTTTTTCCAAACAGATTATGAGGAAACTTAATAATTTGCATGTTTTCCAGTCAGGAGATTCTTGTGAGGTACCGTTCATCAGTTTGAAGAAAAACATTGACATTGATTTTTCTGATAAATAATGTGAAACAAATCACGACTCCAACAGGACGCCCTCTGTGGTTTGGGGCTAAATGTCCTGGGGGCATCTTAAACCCTTTTTTCAATGTCGGATTATCGTTGATGTTTCAAATGAATAAAAGAAGCACGGTCTCTAATCGAATCGAATTCTTATATTTTGTTTCTTTGAAAGGACCAGAAATCGACTGATGCGCTGATATTGCAAATTTCAATCAGATGAAAAAGATTTTTGGAGAATAAACCCAGTACTTAGTCTCTTTCTTTAACAAGTAAAACTGATGACACTTTAAAAACTGTTTATTTTACTCTGTATAATGTGAAATCAATAAAAGAAATGTCCTTAGGTAGCATTAATAAAATCAGTAGACATCAACAATCAAAATTATTCTAATGGGAAAAAATGCCCCGTTTTTTGGGATTTGCTATAACAACCACTTTTAACACTACACCAACACGTTACTAATGAAATGGGGCCGCTTTATGATGATTACACTGTACATACTGAAATCACACTCAAACACCTCTTATTCCTTTTTCAGTAAACAGATAATGTTCTTAAGGGAGTCACTTCACCCATTGCCACTAAAACGCACAATGCACAGTTAAAATATCAATAGAATGACTCAAAAAAAAAAAATACCCAGAGAGAGGTTTACATAATAGTATAGAGGAAGCAGTCCAAATGAAATCCACCATGAGAGTGAAAAGAATTAACTGTAAAATAAATTATATGCATTGTTAAGTATAGACGCAACTCCAGAGGCTGCTGAGGAGCTGTGTGACGAATCAGGGCATTGGGAGCGTTGGGAATAAATATTTCACAGCGGCAGGCGTAAAAAAAAAAAAAAGCTGCAAAGAGGAACAACAAGATGTGATTTTAATTTCGAGCAAGGTGACTCGTTCCCACTTGTTGATATCAAGAACACAGTGATTGCACAATTACATTTCAGCAGCACGGGAAAAAGGCGCTTATTAAGGGTCTCGAGTGTCATTGCAGAACTCCTTTGACGCCCAGGGAGAGCGATGACTGGGACGCGTCCTTAGTTTGTCCCCGAAGGTTGTGTACAGGTGTCCCACATGGACGCTTTATCTGTATTACTGTTTCCTATTAACAGCTTCTCCCCCATGGGTGTATTTGTTTTGATTATGTACATTGTAAGGGATTAATATGGAGAATAGGATTAAGCAGGCATCAGAAACCCAATTAAAGTAGCCCTTCATCTTTTGCTAGCAGGAGACATGTAGCTCTTGCACCGTGTGAGAGCCCTCCTCCTGTCCACTCGTCACCTCCTGCCCTCCTTTCTCCCCACGCCTCCTCCCTCCGTCCTCCAACACGCAGGCATCCCCGTTTCATCTGCTCCCTTTTCGTTTATCTCCCCAGCTCCGCCCATCACCTCCACCCCCCCCCACTTTTTTTTTTCCTCTGATCTCTTCCCTCTCTTTCATATTTTCTGTCTCTTTGAGGTAGACGGCAAATTCGCTATTTGCCCCCAAACATGCAACCCACACCATTACACCACATCAATGACTCATTCCTGAACCAAAACCGCAATTACACTGGTAAAAGACTTGCTGGAGAACAGTGTGGTTCAGCTGAGGGGTGAGCCAACAACAACTGCCAATTTGAGTAAGGGTGAGTGCTTTCCTGTGAGGGTGGGTGGGTGGGAATAGTCTCTCTCTGCATGTGTGTGTGTCTCATTGTGTGTGTGTGTGCGTGCGTGTGCGAGTGTGTAAATGTAATCCCAAGTAATCTGGCAGCACAAACCCAGGTAGCGCGGAGGCTGTCGAAATGCCAGGGAGCTGTGAGTTAGTATTCCTGGCACAGCGCTAAAGGCACTAATATCACCTTTTAGCACAACGCTCGCTAACAAGGAGCAAGACGGAGAGACGGGAAGAGGACGACAGAGGGGAAGAAAAGAAAAGAAGAAAGACAAATAAGTGGAGCAAAGCCGGAGAAGGTTGTAGGGAGTGGGAGGAGGTACACAAGTGGGGAGAAGGGTGAGGGGGGGAAATGTTGAGGGGAGATTTGGAGTTGGCGTGTGCTGTGTGTTTGGAGTTGAAACAAATTAAAGACATGAGTTCATTCCTCTCAGTTCCTTTCACCCTCTGCTCCCCCTGATGTACAAAGACACTGGTCTATGGAGAGAGACTTATCTGGAAGCAACAGCAGCGCCCTGTGTGTCTTTGTGCCACAGCGTGTGTGTTTTTCAAGAAGTGTGTGTGTGTGAGTGTACATACTTATGGTAACATACTGTACATGTGTGTGGTACAGGGCTTCTGTGTGTGTGTGTGTGTGTGTGTGTGTGTGTGTGTGTTTTGTGGCAGGATTTCCTTGTTTTGTTTTACAGTCACTGCTCATGAATCACTCAACTGCTACAGGTTTAAACACCCTCACGTACTTTTGTGGTGTCATGACGATATTCAAATTCCTTTGGTGAAGGCAATTAAAAAAATCACATCTTCATATGTGTTATTCTTACATCTAGGGATGATGATTAGTTTGTTAGGTCCATTTTGGTCCAGACTGAACAATTGGATGGATTGTCAGGAAATTTTGCTCATGGTCCCCAGAGGATGAAGCCTAATACTTTAATACTTTAATCCTCTATCTCCAGAGATAGGTCAGGGTTTTTAGTTATCCAGTAAAATATCTCAACTTCTACTGAGCACACTAACATTCAGGATTTCCAGATGACGTGTCCTGATGAGGTTGATGTTGTT
The DNA here is from genome assembly GCA_037975185.1 of Centropyge bicolor. Lineage (NCBI taxonomy): Eukaryota > Metazoa > Chordata > Actinopteri > Pomacanthidae > Centropyge > Centropyge bicolor. The sequence goes on along the minus strand of JBBMOC010000052.1, from coordinate 571,053 downwards.
GATTTGATATAAATATTCATGTTCCCTTCTGGAAGAATAATAATGTTGATGATCACTTAACTTTTCCTTTGGCGCCAAAATCAGGTGTTTTAATTTGTTAAATACTTTTGTTTACGACCAAATATCTACAAAACTATTGACATTTGCCCCAGCTTCAGTTCCACTTTGTTTAGTGTTGATTAGCAAACGTTAGCATGTTAGTGTTGTCATTGTTAGCACGTTAGCTCAAGCTACAGTGTCACAGAGCTGATAACGTTGCTGCAGACTCGTTCGGTCTTTTCAGTCTCGTTCAATTTTGATCACAACGGAGACTTAGATTCATTCCTGTGACATCCACACGTCTCGCTATAATCCCAACCGAAATCAAGTCTGATAAAATGCAAAGAGTAGCCTTGTGGAGACCAGAAGGTGGGTCCCCATAATGTGACCGTGTGAACAAATATTTGGCCCGACAACGTGCATGCTCATGCAATTTAATTTCAAGTGGGATTTGACACCAAATCCACAATCACAGTTGAGAGAGATGCAAGTAAAACATCCTATGTTGCATTTGTTCAACCTGTGTAAACAGTCAAATATAGCCCTGAATCAAATCATATATTTGCCTGCGACTGCTTTACAATCTGTGCACTCCACAACATCCTCCTTAAACCCGAGTGTTTCTGATGTATCAGCTCACTTGTCTCGACTGTTGGAAAACTGAAAATACAGATAAACTGGGCCATCCAGTGATTAAGACACGTACAAGCATTGGAAGCGTTTGCTTAATTTGCTGTTTGCACCACACTGGCAGGAGAGAGAAGCTTCTGAAACACAGTGTTGGACCGCGGGACGCTAAGACTCTCTACTGACAATTAAAACAAAGAAATGCTCTTAGGTGGTAAATTATTTCACACAGAAGCTTTTAAACCATTGACTATGAGAATGAAAAATTCAGAGTGGACTTATCAGCGTTGCATTTTTGTGTTTATGTATTTTTTAAATAGGGTGTCAGCGTTATAGACGTCATGTCACTTGTGAATTGTATAACACTTATACAATGTTTGTTTGCGCTGACCGGCATGCTTCCTGATTAATTCTCTGTTCTTTTCTTGTGTCGCCAGAGAGAACAGCAGCAAATCAAGTTAGCTTGGTGTCCTCAAAGAGACCTTGGACCCTCAGACGGAAAACAAGAAACTCTCAGATGTACAGTAAGAAATCCCACTGCAGAAGCAAACAGTCAAAACAAGAAATATACAGGTTGATGTTTTCATGTTTAACGGCTTGTCCTCACAATGACCACACTCATCACTCAAGCATAATCCAGTCTGATACACTGTCATCTTCACTGGCGCCGATTTTCCATAACAAAAGCATCATCAACAACACGTCTCGTTAGCGTCACGCCCGCCGTACAAAAATCATCAAAACGCTCCTGTGCTCCGGCGCAAGTGTTTACATTTTCATGATTGAATTCACAAAGCCATTAAAACCCAAACTGTCAAGGTAAGTTTTGGGAGGAATACATTGTTGCTGTTGCATGAATAAAGAGGAGAAAATGACTAATGGCAGGATGGTTGTAGATTCAGTCAAGGACCATCTGCGAAGGAGAGCTGCATTGATTAGCCCAAATAGTCTCCAAACGTGCTGGAGGCAAAATCAGCTCCCGGATAAAACATGCGTGCACAAATCCCATCTCGAGGAGCCGGTGTGTGTGTGTGTCTTAGCATGTGTGCGCGCGTGTTTAAGCACACGTCCAAACTGACATCTGTGTTTGCAGGAGAAAGGCGATAGATAGGAAGTGTTTTTTCTGTGCACACGAAAAGTCCGTGCGAGTGTCCGCTCAGTCACCTCCCTGTGAGACATCGTGGGTTTGTGCAGGTGCTGAGGTGAAGTGTTAATCAGGACCTCTGGCAATGTGAATATATGCGTATGCAAGAGGGAATATACATTCAGTACCCATGAGAGTTACGTGTATTTGCATAGTTGCATGTTTGGACGTGAGTGATTAATATGTGCATACTGTACATAATGTTCCGCCGAGATTGTGTGTGTTTGTTTCCACACACTTGTTGTTTCTGAGGATCTGCACTGTAAATTACACTGATCTTGTTTAGTCAAAACAGAGGATTAGAAAAGGCTCATTTGCCTGCAGTTTTGTTCCCTCCGTGGGTCTCAATTGACATTCAGAGAGGAGGGACTCAGCCCCTAATTAGGTTGGCTCGCACATTCCAAGATTCAACCAATCAATGGTCCGCTAATGGGCTGTCAGTCAAACGACAAGGCCCGGGACAGGTCAGGGTCACTAGAGGAATGCTTTAATTTCTCAGCAGAACGGGACAAAATAGGCCAGATAGGAGTCCGGCCAATGGGGGCAATTATAGAAAATGATGAGGTCCAATAGTAGGACAGGATCTATAATGAGCAGCTGGATGGTGGAGGGGGTTACACTGCGAGCTACTTAATCATTTAAACTTTCCCAAGGTGGAAGTTTGGGCTCGCCTGCAGCTCTCTCTCGCTGTCTTCCTTCCTCCTTCTGCTCCCCCCTCTTGGTCTTTTGATTATCGCGGCGTGTTCGTAAGAACGCCTCAGACACATTACAAGCCTTTACTGATCATAAGCAGCAATGAGAAGGCACGCGTGTATCGAGTGACATCTGCAGATGTTCTGCGTCTTTCATCTTAAGTCGATGCAAGCGAGCGGCACCTGTTGCTGATGCACATAAAAACTGAAAACAAACAGATGCTGTTCTGTGGCAGGCCCGTTCTCAAACAGCTTGTTGTGTTGTTCTGTAATGTTCACAGAAGAAATAAATTATGTGGAGCAGAAAAAACGGGGATGGGAATGTAGAATAACTTTAAGCCGCGGCTAAAAGAACAAAATGATTGTCTAATCTGCAGAGAAAGCTGTTTGTCATTTTTTGCTTTAAGAATAAGCTTCCTGTCAAAGCAGAGACGGGCGTTTTTGTCATCAGTAATATGACACAGAGGTTGTTTGGGTGCAAAACTGACATCAAGGCTCTTGACATTTATTGTATTCCTTCTTACTTTGTCACAAACTCAATTTTATTGGCTCCTGAAAATTCCCACGGTGACGCCCGTCTTTGACAGTAGCGCGCCACTGCATTATGAAAAGACTCGCTCAGTTCGGATTAAATGTTTTATTTAATTGTGACATTGCTGGTGGGGATTGTGTGACAGCTACTGAATTATTCACTGGCACACAAATATAACAATTGTAGAACAAATACAGCTGTGACAATAGTGATTTCATGTGTATTATTTGTATGATCAAATAAGATAACTTGTGTGATTTTAAAGCTACAATCAACACAAGCTACGATCAAATGACTGTTTAATGTGAAAGAGTTTGTACAGAGCACAGAGAGCTTTTTAGCCTTTTTAGCTTGTTGTTTTGGTTTTTATTCAGGTTGCAACTTCAATGTTTTGATTCTGTCTCATTGCATTTTTAACCACAGGATATGGTGGAGACAAATAACAGAGCTTAAAAGAGACTGAATATCAGACTCCAAATTAATGTTAATGTTGCTCCAGGTCTGTTGGATGCGTAAATAAGCAGTTTGCTAATATGTAATAGCTTCATAAGCTGGCAATGCTCACAGCTTGTTCCTCCAAACGGCCAAAAAAGAAAACAAAAGAAATGAATGCTGCTTTAAGTTTTTATTGAAAAACACCACTTCCTGGACTTAGTCAGCACCTTTAAATCGGCTTTTTAAGAGAAGAAATTTTAGAAATTAGACTCATCATCGTAAAAATAAAAACCCATAAGCGTGAAAATTGTAAGTGCCTTTGGGTTCGATTGACAGAAAACTTTAGATTATGATACAGCACATAAATGGAAGACGCTGAAGCTTAATTAAAGCTTTCAGAGTTTCCTGTGATGGCAGATGGCAGAATGAATGAAAAGCTTAAGAATCACTTCCAACATATTTATCCTCTTAAGTAAAACATTTTTTTTTTAAAAATGTGCACAGAGCAATGCTAGGGAGGAGGAGTGACAAGTTGCGACGGCGCTTTACTGCAGTAAGTAATGAGGTTGACGGGAAATGTGATCTTAATTTAGAGAAGCACAAGCAGTACAGTAACAAGCAGCATGAGATGGAGTCTACACCAATCCCTTCAACCGTGGTTTCATTTGTGTGGGGTAATTACAGCTGGGTTTCAGAATTAATTTCACAATGATATACGATGTTTAACATTTGTTGCTTAGTCGCTCAAGCGGCATCTTTAAATAGATTTTTCACTCACCTGAAATGTCGTCTTTTTAGATCTCATTTTTCTGCCCCTTTTTTTTTTTTGAGGGTCCATTTGGTCTAAAATTCCACAAGTTTGGTCTGAAAACTTTGGCTGACTTAGTTCTTGTCTTGTATTTCTCATGAAGCCTAATTTCTTCGTTTCATCATCGCTCTCCTCGTTTCATCATCATATTCGAGCCTTTGATCCACAATATTTGGAACATTTCCATACAATCTTTGTAGATTGATTGAGCTCGTTAAAGTTCAGCTTTAGGACTGTTCCAGTATAAAGAATATGTATCATTAAGATCTAAACAAATATAGAGGAAATTGTCCTTGATCAACCTGATATGTGTAAACTAACTCTGTGTGTGTGTGTATGTGTTTCATTTCATGCCTGAGGGATGTGTGGGTTAATTACATTTTTGTTAATTTACAGGGTAAAAAAGATTAGCTGTACCTTGCAACTGTTTTTTTTTTCAGCTGCAATTTTCTGTGGTGAAATGAATGCACTCAATACTTTCTCTGCGAGATAGAGAATCCCTTGGAACAGCAGTACAGATGCAGCCCACATTAAACATTCCTGGATCGGTTCCTTCACGCTGTGCTGGAGGAGAGAGAGAAAAAAAAAAATCAGGCTGCCGCAGACTGTCATGGTGAGGAAGATGTACATGTTGAGTTCCACAGGTTAATGTCCTCCTGGCTAACAGTCAGCGGTGATAATAATAAGAGCCGTGCCCATTACTCCCATTGTCGTAACGGAGGCTGTACGGTGCTGAGCTGGCAGAGCTAGGTGCAGGGGATTACATTAATATAGGCCACTATGCCTCTCCCCAAGCGTTCGCAGCACTTTGCAATGTCTAGAGTGGGAGAGAGGAAGAGGAGGAGGAGGAGTGGGAGTGGGGGTGGGTGGATGACGGGGGGAGCCCAACCTCACCTCTGAACGGGAGCACAGGCCAGCTGGGTAATAATGAGAGGTCCTGTATGAGGCTAATATGAGCTAATCTGTGTCTTCTATGATCTATTCCGATCTAATCAGCCTCTTTCCCGTGTAGGCCATTTGTCATGCATTAACATGGGACCTGCTAATGAAGTTGACGACAGACAGGCTGCCTTCCAACGCCGTCCAATGTAATTACGCCTGCACAGAAGTGCATCCGCTCTGTCCAACACCCTGATGTTCCTTTCTCCCCTTTTAACGCATGAGTCAGATTTTTTCTCCATGTCCAGACTGCTTGTGTCATGTGTCGCAGTCATATGTTTCAGAGTTCTGACGAGAGGCCAGCTTTGCATGCATGGCAATCGTTGGCTCGAGCGACTTGACACCACCTGAAAATTGTGCTTTCCCTCCAGTGATTTAAACTTCTGACCTCGCTGCAGTGATGTGCAGGTGTACTCCAGGACCCAGAAACATCACTGCCGACTGAGTTTAAAGGTTCAACAGAGCTCGCTTGTGACCACATCGAGCAGAGGTGACGCAGGCTTCAAACTTTCAAACCAGAGAGGGAAGTGAAACTTTTCATCCTGGTGTTAAGTTATTCCCTAAAGCAGCATTAATAAAAAAGCTGTAAACACACTGTCGACACGTTGTCACCTTATGCAGTAAGGTCGATTAGCATACAGGTTCCTGTTCAGCAACATTAGCATTAATTTCATATATCTGGTCACTTGATGAATGACAGTCCAATATTTACTCTCCTTTACTTCTGTTCTCATCTTTGCCAACTTGTGAGGAAAAATCTGGCTCATTAGGTCCCAAATGTTCTGCAATGTTCACAAACTAGTTGCTAACTCAGTCTGTCTGCTGTTTGGTGCAGGGCAGGGTTTTTTTTCCCGCTGGAAACAGCTGCTTCGTGCAGCTGGAAATGAATTATTCAGTACGGTGAGACAGATGAAAAGTGCAGGCTGGAAAACCAAAACAATGAGCTGAGAGATGCTAAAATGCATGAGTTGCAGAGTCTGGGGACAATTTAATGAGGGTTTGTCAGCATCAGCAACACCTTTCAGACTACATATAGCCATTGGATCCATTGTTAATTTAATATAATATATTAGTAAGTGCAGCTTTGGAAAAACATAATAATAGATGAAATTGACCGTCGTTGATTGTATGAAATTTATTATCACTCAAGCAGAACACAGAGCAGTGTTGACAAGAGCAAGTACATCCCAATTTGATCCCTCAAACATAATAAAGTGTCACTCATGTACAATATACCATAAATCTGGTAAAACCTGATTGCAGGGTCACACTGTGTCTCGCTTAATCACCAGCTCACTCAAACACTTAATCACTCTCTCATTTCTCCCATCTTCCCTTCATTTTCCTCTTAACATCCTTTACCTCCTCTCCTCGTTCACTCACTCAGACTCAGTCCACCTTCATCTTTAATTTCCTCCCTTCTCTTTGTTCCTCTCCCCCACTTTTTTCCCCTGCTGAATCACAGACTGATTCACTGCTCTTTTAACCTTCTCCTCCTTTCTCCCTTCCCTCGCTACATGCACACATGCGTCGCTCACTCGCTCATCCCCTTTTTTCTCTCCCTCCTCGCCTTTTTTTCCCCCCTCTGTCTCCATCTGTTCTACTTTCACTCGCTTCCTTCATCCATCCTTGTCACTTTGTCTTCAGTTTCCTTTTGTACTCCTTTGCCTCAAAAACTGTTGCCGGCTCCTTACTCCACTCCACCTCTCATCCCTCTGTGATACTCTCCTGCTCTCTCCCCCTAATGATACGCTTTTTTTTACACAATTTTCTGTTTTTTTCTTCTCCTCGCTCCGGCTCTTCCTCCCTCCCTCTCTCTTTTCCCCTGCCTCGCATCTATTATTCTCCCTCTCCCCACATCTTTTTACAACCTCCCCCCCTCCTCGCCTCCTATATATTTCTCAATGTCTCTCTGTCTCTCTCCTTTCCATTCACTCTGAACGATGGGTCTATTGATTCTCTCTGTTGGTATTGCCCAAGGACGACCACAGGGCAGAAAAACCTCTTTAACTTACCCGAGTATCTGTGTGTACAGCATTTGGTGGTATGGATGTGTGTGTGCAACCAGAGGCCAGTTTAACTTTTAGGAGTCATCGCTAATCATGTCAGAAAACAGCCTCTGGCCTTTGTGTGTCGTTGTATGTGTGTTCCCATGTAGGCATGTGGATATTAAGCCCTGCTGCGTGTCTGCAGGTGTCAATGTGTTCATGCGAAGCCAGCAGGTATCTGTGTGTGTTTTCATGTGGCTGAGAAGAAATTAAAAGAGGCTAAAAGTTTTGTCCTCTACTTTCGCTAATCTCATGTTGGGGTGTGGCCACGGATCTCCAACTGGCTTCATGGCCAGACATCAGAAGCCATCAGTCTGTGTTTGTGATAATTCCCCCCTTCGCTCCAAGCTCTTGGAAAGCCTTCTGTACTGTTGGCTTGCACAACAGGTGGACGACTGCCGTCATAGATGCAGATGCTTCTCAAGTAGCCAGATTGCTAGTGCGAGCCTCCTGCAATCTGCATAACACGGCCCGAATCACACACAGATACACACGAGAGCCGAGACATGATACATATTCAGCCCCTCACACACGTGTGTGCACAGACATAGATCAGAAGAGATAGTGAGACGGAGAGAGAATGCACAATAAAAAAGCAGAGTCTGCAAACTGACTTTTCCTGCTCCCTTGGTGTACATTTATTTAGGCTCCTTGACATTTTGAGCTGCACAGCAGATACTGAATTTATTCAATTCAGTGAAAATGAACCTGCAGTGGTGGCTATTGTAGAAATTCCACCTTGCGTGCAGCGATCCCGCATTAGTACTGCAGGATAGCTACAAGGAAGCAATTTGTTGTGGTTACAGTATTCCCCGTAAGTACAGCAGTGGTGCGGAAAGCATCTAAAATATGTCTCCCCCACTTCATCTGTATTCATCCCCATGGGCTGCATTTAATTCAGTTATGTAATGTCGAGTTGTAAAGTAACTCTCCATAAACCTGAAAACTCAATGAAAACACTCAGCAAATAAGCTGAATAAGCGGGAAAAGAAATCATATCGTTTCACACTACAAATTAAGAACATAAAATGAAAAAGGCTGCACATTTTAATAGGAAAAATAAGCATTCATTGCATGAGATATTGCCCATGTTCAACACCCCAATATCTCAGGAGATATTTTTTGTGGTTTCACATCACTGCCGATCTTGTTGTTCACTGATAATCTTTCACAACAAGTTGGAGAGAAAGTCATGCTTTTATCCCTCAGCCTTAGCCAGGATATACTGTAGATATCTGTAGCAGGTTTACAAGATGTTTTTCAGTCTTTTTTCTTAAATTTCTGGGGACTTCAAATCTCAGTTTCGACCACTGCAAGGATCAGTGAGCAGCTCAAAGCTGCCGCCGCCTCGCAAAAGTCCGCCTTGGCTCTAGTCGCGAACGGAAGTAAGAAAAGTAGATGCCAATTAATTCAGCTGCTTACCCTTCAGACAATAAGTGCATAATTTTTTATCATTTTTCTACTGACTGCCTCTGGAGTTTTGAAGTAAAACAGCATCGTTCACACATTTCCCTGAGGCCTCGCACATAAACCTCTTGTTTGTATTTAACAGTATCTCTTGTTAGTGATGAATCATTATTGGGTTTTTGGAACCCCATAAACACAAGATGACCTTTTCTTATATTCCACACCTCAGGTGCTGTCAGCGTCTTACTTGTATAACAAATTGAATCATTTCTCCGAAGTGTGTGCAACCGTTGGGATGTGATCCTTATCATTAGGTGTAATACAGTAGGATGTTACAGCATGAACGCTGGCTTGTATGCTGTTGCTTAAAGCTAAAACGTGCATGACCCAAGCCATGTTTAATTTGTAACACCTCCTGAGATATGGTGTACAATAATTGCTCTGAACCGCAGGCGGTTTGGCTATTTTTCCAGGATAAGATAACATAGTGCAAGGTCTAATGGAGTTCCCGCAGAGAGCCGAGAGAGAGAGGGGGGTAGAGAGGGAGCGAAAATGAAACAGAAGGACGTGTGTGATGGAGGGAAAACCCTCAATCTTTACCTTATTCACGCTGTGGCTGGCACGCGCCCACACACGCAATTTGCACTCATCCTCACATGTTCATTCACACACGGAAGTCTCCGACACACACATATGGCCACGTATGCACGGCTGTTCACACTCTCACTGTACTAAGCCAATAATACAAAGTGAGAGCGTGCATAAATTCTCGTCAGTGGTAGCAGCTTGTCCCGTGAAGGTCAGAGCACTGTTTCTCAGCGAGCCTGCCGTTTGACAGATCCCCACTTCCTCCATCTACATCTGTGCACAGCCCGCGTCTTCCTCTCCGTCTTCCTGCTTCTCCCTTCACCTCCGCGTTCTTTCATTTCTTGCTTCTGGTTTCATTCACTCGCCCAGCTGCCTCTCCTTTCATTCATTCATCTCCTTTCCCCCCATTTCATCGTTTTCCCTTCCTCCAACTTCTCTTCCATCTTCTTCTCTGCTATTCTTCCTCCTTTTTTTTTGGATTTCTTTGAACTGCAGCTCCCTGTGCTATTTCTATTTTTTCTTTTTTGGCTCTGTGACTCTCTCCCTCTGTCTGCGCTCCTCTTTCTTTACAGTTTCTCTTTGATCCATACCCAACTTCTACTCACTGTCTCATCCCTCTCCTTGTTGATAGGTTCTGTCATTCTCTGTTTTTCTCTTCTACTGTCACTTTTCTCGCTCTCTGTCACTCTCGTTTTCCTCCCGGCCAAAACGCGGCAAGACCAGGAAAGCTGAGGTATATCTCTGAGAGCGAGACAGGAGGAAGTACACAAACATGTTTGAGCTGCAAATTCAAACGGAACCTCCGCTAATCCCATCGTCGCCGCCGCCGTCCACTCTCTCTTTACTTCGCCATATCCCTTCATTTGCTACTATATGCATGTGTGTGTGATCTAAGGCTGCTCTGTGTGTGTCTATCAGACGCAGAGCTAATTGAGGTCATTGGTGGTGCACATGCTGAGGGGAGGGAGACGGCAAAAAAAAAAAAAAAAAGCCCACAGCTTTGAACCTTCTCTCTGCTCAGCACTGCCAAAAAATCTCCCTCTCTCTCCCTCACATCATACACTAATAACACACATTTACACACACACACTCAGAAGCCCACACACATGCTTAATTTGCAACCAAACAGAAGCTTTTAATCCTCGGATTTCGATGAGCCTGTGCATATGTGTTTACAGAGCAGTGTGTGTGTGCGTGTGCATGTGTGTGTGTGTGTAAATGAATATTAGAGTTTGCAAGGTACTCCTATGAGGTACAGTCCAGAAATGAAAATAAATCAGAGAATACTACATCCTCTTTTAACCTTGGGGTGTTTCTGCCCTTCTGCTGGTGTCAATAACCTCTCTCTCTAACACAAACACACACACACGCACGTATCCAATAAAGCCTCTCCACCCCACGGTGCTCTAGGGGCAGCTGATGGTGACTGATAACTCACTGAGACGGAGGAATAAACCAAACTGTCAGTGTTTCATCTGAAGACCAGCTCTGTCCGTTCAATCCAGAGAAGTTCAGAAATCTCCCGGGACCATCCCAAATGAAGCTCACACACATCAAGAGCTTTGTACATGTGGAGCTACAGAAAGTATTGACTCTGATGTTGAAGGAGCACGACACACCTGAACTGAAGCGACACCCCTGGGTGCTTGTCCGCGTCACCCCATTAACTTGTTTACCTGTCGCAAATTTACAGCCCAAATTACAAATACTTGGACAAGAAACACGTCCAGAGGAGGTAAATGTGTTATTTTCTTTGCAACACTTGTTGAAACTGAAGCATATATCATCTTATTATATAGATCATTTTAAATATTTTGTTTGTTTTTTCAATGATTTTGGATTTAACTGCTTTTTAGCTCTTCTACTGTCTAAAATCTGGATGTTATACTTGCATTATAAACCTTATTCAACCTGCTTTGGCAATACTGTTTTAACAGATTTGTTAGGTGGGAGGAGCTCCTGGTTCTTCTTCTTTTTCAAATTTTTCTTTTGATGATATCTTTCATATTTGTGAAGGAACTCAGAAGCCTGAGTTATTCGAACTTTGTTTTTGACACAATCAAGTATTATTATATCAGATGGCTCTAAATGAAGGATATATCCATACATTTACAAGTCTTAAAGAATTTAATTCAAAGTGTTTCAAAACACGACGAATGGCAGATCAGTGTTTGAGATCAAATGTTCTTTCTTGAAGTTTACTTGTATTGGCATTAAATGAAATAATCTCAACCATCGGCAGAATTGTTGTTGTTGCTTGTTAGGAAGCTAATGGTCCTGGCCAAGAAGTTGTTTGTCACATAAACATCCCCCAAATTGTCCAGATCAAACAAACAAGATACAGCGTTAATTAGCGAGATTTAGATGTGCAGGTATCTTGTGATCTTTGTTGTTTCCCCCTGTTTACAGCCTTTGTGCTATGCTAAGCTAAACGCCCGCCGGCCACCAGCTACGTATTTTCAGACATGATCAATTTTGTCATCTAACTCTCCGTGAGAAAACAAATAAACTTATTTTTCAAAATGTCACACAATGTGATTTTGGCAGAACATTGCAGTTCCTTTTTGTTTGGTACTACGACGAGAGGTTTTCATAATCTAATGGGGAGCAGGGACCGCAGGAGAAAGACAAGCAGCAACGGCCGTAAGGATATTATACGGCTTTTAGATGATTTAGAGTTTCCTTTTATGGTATTTCAGGACAATCAGATCTTGAATAAAAGTTGTTTATGGTGCACTTGTAAATGTTGTTTCAGATTATTTACTGTGCAAATTCATGCGTCATGTGTTCAAGTGTCATTACTCTCGGAGGATTATTAACCGAGGTGTTACGAGGTCTGAACTAACTTCCTCGTTGGCTGAGTCGAAACTAAATCTGTCCCATACTGCTTGCTGTATGGAAACACCGGGCGTAAATTACGTCTAGTGCAGGTCCGCAAAACACAGCAGCGTTAAGCAATACACATCTTTATGGAGCAACGGGGATCATTAGATATGAGGGTTCAATATTGGAAATTTATGTCTGTGGTTAATAAACCATATTTCAAAGTGGCTGCAACTATTTCTGAGCTGCAGGAATTAATTGGATTGCTGCAAAATAGTAAAAGCACATGTCAGCCAGATATCTACTTTATATTCTTTACAGTTAGGAGAAATTTCTGTCTTTGATGTCAGAATTTCCATGGAAGGATTATTGATTCTCTTTAACTCCAGCTGCGACTCGGGTCCAGGATGGTGAAAGACTCATGAATGAAATACGAAGAACTTTTGGTTGAATACAACTCAATCTCTTGCTCAATTATATTATATACCTCCACGCGTTTATCTTAATTCCCCTCGGAGGTGACAAACAGGATTTTCAAATTAGATTTACCGGGATGGGATCACGTTTCTCATTAGAAGCAACTTTTATCCACGGGAATCAGTATTTTCCTGCCTGTCTGGCGAAGTTCACACCGGCGCATCAATAAATGGCTCTGTTTATTATGTGAAACAAACACACCCTGCAGGCCATTATTCTGTCCCTCGGTGTGATAGTAAAAATTCATCATAAACATCTTCCAGCTGGCCTGATGCCTGGAAATTGATTATGGCTTTATTGATACGCACTGTAGCATGTCATAGTGGCGGTAATGATATGAGACGTATTAAGCCACGAGACAGACAATCTTCTACCTCTTTTCAAAAATTCTGACCTTGACTTACATGTGGAGAGTAGAACACGTTAAATCACAGTTCAATTGAGTCGTTGCATTGCATTGATCTCAGAGAGAAGTATGATGTGTTTGTTTCTGTCATGTGTTGGCTGTTTTTCGTCCTGTGAGATCAATATTCATTACTTGTCAGTTTAGAGCTTAATTATGAATGGTTATAATTAATGCTTGGCTCGTATGATGAATGGTTGTCATTGTGTGTGGTGGCGCCTCGTGCCGGCAGTGACGGCGGTTTACAATATCATTTCTCCTCTGAGCCCTTGGCTAAATCATACCCGGTGACCCTGTGTTCCCCATGCATTTTCTCTGCAGTGTCTGCAGACTGCTAATCGATGATCTAAATTGTCTTATGCGCAGGAATGATGCAGCAGGGCCCGAAAGTGATGCATCATTAAATGGAGGCTTGTCAAGGGAAAATGACGTATCTTTTATCAATTTCTTTTTTCTTCCAATTCATGTATTCTTCATGGCCAGGGCCATAACAGAGTTGCAGAGTTATTTCAGGCGTCCAGAACATTTCAAAGGCTTGGGTGGACATAACATTCTTCGCTTGAAGTTTCGGTACAAAATATTTAAAAGCTGGCTTAAAAATAAATGGTATTTTCTTACAAAAACTTGACTGAAAATGTTTCAGTTGTTCGGCTTCTGTGGAGATGTTTTTTCAAATACGTGACCTAAACGTGGAATTTCAGGCACGTGAGAACAGGCGGATAAATATTATATTACAGCTCCTGCCTCTAGTCAAGAATGGTCTAAAAAGTCAAATGTACAAGCTTGTGTCCATCAGGAGAGAAGTCAACTACAATTCCCAGGGAGCATTTCCGAAATAAACATCCAATCACAGTGCGTAAAATTCTGCTGGTCTGTAAATAACAAGTGGAAGGTATTGATTATATAGATTGTAGATATCATATGTGTGTGTGTGTGAGTGTGTGTATGTGTGTGTGGTTGCAGACAGAAATGTATATATGTCTCAAAAAGAAAGAATATTGAAGTAGAAATTTTGAATCAAATATAACACAGAAGAGCTGATTTTAGTAGACTATCACACATTAGATTAAGAAGACTCACAATGCACTGATATTTAAAGTGAGTGCAATTACAGTAATATGAAGAAATGCACACACCAGTACATTCCAGCATACTTAAACAGCCATGACATCATTTCACCTGTATGACCATATCTCAGTGCAGACGCAGGTACAAGTATAAGATTGGCCTCTGACTGTGGTCAGGGGAGGATTTCTTATAGAGCCACGGAGAGCTGAGATAAAGCAGATCTCTGAATACCTCTGCATTTACAGGCCACATCAGCACTGCTGGCAAAACACACAATGCTTGTGCATATGCCGGCATATAATGAATATCGGCGCACATACATGCACATGCACGCAAGCAAACAAGCCGATACAGTACTGAAATGCAAGGGTGCATATGTCCATATTTGGACACCCACACACAGACACACACACACACCCACAGGCCTATAGAGGCTAAGCAGCTGATGACCCTCGGGTAGCTCCTCTTATCAGTCTAAGCCGGTCCTGGCTTAAGGATAAGCAAAAGGAAACCACTGGAACTGACACTTTGGGTAGATTTAGGAAAAAATTGTAATGTAGAAATTCTGCAACCATAAATGATTAACTCTGCTATTTCACAATGAACTGTATAGTTGCCTCGTAAACACATAGCGCGAAACGTTTGTGATTCCAGTCTGTGGATCGGCTGTGTGTGCACAGTTTATGATATACAAATATATTGTGAAGCGCACCCGTAGGGCTATGGAGACTAGTTTTCCTCACAATGACAGTTTTTATTACAACCCACTGAAAAGGAAGTAGTCAAGAGCTTCTTTCGCCCCTGAGGTTTTAAATCTTACATTCGTGCATTAAATTTGCCAAAGACAGATCAGTCAGTGGATTGAATCACGGGAGTAAAAACTGTCCTCGAATTTCTCAGCCACTTAAATCCCACATAAGCAGAACTCGCCAAAGCATTGCAGTCATTTCAGCAGCCGGTGGTGAACTAGCAAATCCCTTTTCTTCTGCCTCTCGCGGCTTAGGGCTGCGGAGCGAGCGGAGTGGCGGGCTACGGCTACGAGTCTTTGAGGTATTCAAACACGCGCACGCATGACCGGACAGATGAAACGGCCTCTGGGGCGGTCCGCTCGCAGGTAGGGCTGCACGTGCCGCACGGGTGCTGTGGTGTGTTTTCTGTGTAGGTATACGTGTGTGTGTGTGTGAACATGCATGTGCGTATCTAAATGTTTATATACGTCCATTAGTGTGTGCTTTTGTGTGAGACTCCAGCGCCATTTCCTGGTGCCTGGCTCGGCGCTGATAAGGACGCGATCCTCTCAAGACTTAAATACATTCCAAATGGAAGAGACAATTAGCGCTTTGTTGTTTTACAATCAATAAAGTTGCTGCAGCACAGTTAAAACAGAGAACACTATCGAATTAGCATGATGATGGGTCACTTGTTGTCACCGTGGCCACTTAAACGAGTGCTTTTGTAACAGGTGTGCCAAGTAACAATTGAGCTGTTTTAAACTGAATAGTGTATTCCACTGCCATTCAGTAATTTATGAGGTTCAAACTGCCAGCGTGAGGCTTGATTTATCCACTGCTAGCTTGAATATCCAACATTAATCTCTCGTGTTGGACAGCCCCCCCAGTCTCATTAATTGTCAGCACTGGCCACCACTCCTCCCACAGAGGAGCACCAAGTATCACCCAAGCTGCTTTCTGTGCTTCTGAAAAACAACAGGGCCTATTTGTCATCGTAGTTACACTGTATCAGATAACAATCCATCTCCTTTTCCTAAAATTCAAGATTGGACTTCTTCTGAGAGCCCCTCCCTCCCTTCTCCTCCTCCGCCTCTCTCCTCCACCTTTCCTTCCATCCGTCTCCCCCACAATCCCCCAGGCCAAGATCAAACTGTGAATCTACAAAAAGTCCTTGAGAAACCCTGATTCAGACGATTCGGTGTCAGCTCCGCAGCCCTCCTGTGTCCCCTCGCCATCCCCGCCCGTCCATCTATTACTCCCCTTAAGACAACTCCCCCTCTGCTCCTTTTCTCCCTCTTCACCGGCTCTTCTGATACTCAATCACCTCCAACAGTTATCTCGGCCTGCAGGAGGAGAGGGAGGAGAGACGAGGAGGAAAGAAAAGGAATTTCGACAAAATAAAGACATATACATGCACAGCAGTAACTGATTTCAAATGCTTTAGGTTTCCACATTATTGTTCTCAGTCCTGCACCACTTTAGTTTCCACACAAAAATATCTTTTACATCTGACTGATCCTTTCAACATGATCATTTTGCTAACTATTCAATCACATATGAAAAGAGTAACCTGGTGTTTACATACATTCAGAGTGACTTATAATTACGAACAATTTTACACATCTGACTTATAAGGAAAAGCACTATTGAACAGAAAGTGTGTAGATATGCTGCATGAATGAGTCACATCTGGTGAAGCAATCAAAGATGGTGCAGAGCCTCAAAGATATGTTTCTGACAAGCCTGTAAATTGATAAAGACATCAGCGGCGATCAGCGGATCAAATGCCCAGGGAACTAGTGTACTAGTTTGTTAAGTGCATTTCGAGATTAAATTTTCCAGGACAAGAAAATGATTAAATAAAAAACTCCGACGTCTTATCCAAGAACACATCCAGCCGTTATGTGCAATGACTTTTGAGCCAACAGTGAACCGGGTTGCGCTCGGTCTGCATAAGTCATTACAGAGACGCAAAATGAAGAGAGGGAGGAAGGTGGCAGCTGAGTAAAGTACAGAGGAATTGAGAAAATGAAGAATCAGAACCAATACGCTTTTTCATTCCCTCGCTCGTTTTTTTTCTTCGTTCGCCCGGCTTCTCTGCAACGCTTTGACGGACAAGCCTCTGCAATTGTTTAAAGGTGTAGTGAAATGTGTCATCTGTCTTTCCTGGTGGGCCGATGTCAACCCCACTCTCATACGAGACGCTGTTTGTGTGACAAACGGCTGTGGGGCGTGCCAGCCAAAGCAGATGAGGGGCAGAGGGTGGGATGCAGGCCATTTTAATATTAGGATGATGGAGACGCTGCTCTGGTTTTTCCCGCTGAAGGGCCCAGAGCCAGATTGCTTCTTTAGAGAAATGAATTAGGCTCAATGTCCCCCCAACAGGAGACAGGAAGTTTACAGAACTGAACGGAATGAGAACAAAACACACACACGCAGGTGCTGGTGTTCGCACAGAAATGATTGATGAGATGCAACATCAGGATTTCCTTTGGCAGAATTAATCAGACCTGTCCTGAAATTACAATATGGGTTTGTGTTGTTTGGTATTCGTCTTGAGTCTGGTCTATTTCGCCAGGCTGTGTGTGACTGTGTGTCAGTGTGTATTTCTAATCTCTATTTATCCAGGGAAGGTTTGCTCAGCACTTAGGCTCTTTCTGCAGTAACACTCTGCTTCACATGTATCTAGCTAGTTAAAAACACTCACACCCAGGCACTTTCACGAACAATTAGAGTTATAAACTGTCAGCTGCTGAACGGCTTCGATGAAACAAATAGGGAATAAGCACCTGATAAATGCTTCAGGACATTTTGTTAGCAGTTTCTTTAGGAAGGAAGAGCATTTCTCTCTTTTTTTTTTTTTTCATTTTTGCCGCCCGGGTATCTTGTCTCACCATCTCAAGCAGCACATTTCCAAATTCAAACACATTGAAGCTGTGACATTATGCAATCATCGCAGTCACTTCGGGACAGGCCTGAAGGGAGCATGTTTTATTGGCTGAAACTGGGTGACAAAGCCAGCCTGATCTTAAAGCGTGTGGTGGAAAAAGTCATTAGGATTAAAGGCCCAATCAGATGCTAATCAGCTGATCTTGGGGGACAAAGTGGGGTCTTGTTTGCCTGTTACAGTTGGAGCGACACAAATAAGACAGGAAGGATGAGGAAGAATCATCCACACATGCACGCATACACACACAAAACATGCATGCATGCGCACATGCACGCAAACAGCATAAGAGGGCAGGTGTACTAGATGCCCCGCCATGGCTGAATGACTAGCTGACTGGCAAGGTCACACAGATTTTGGATGAGTATGCTGGGCATCACTGAACCCAGCACTGACAGGGGAAGGGGAGGATGCATGTGCACGCTCGCAAGCACGCACGCACACACACGAGCCTGTGGGGAGCTCTCTCTGCACCGCACACACATAGACACGCGCAGTCACTTCTAAGCACAAGCAAGCAAACACACACACACACATACACACACACACAGAAGCACACACAGAAATGCACAAGGGCAGAGAAGCCTCCATGATTAAATTGGTTTATTTAAGAGGGGAAAGCAGCGTTGGCAGTCAGGGAGCAAAGGCAGATAGGGGGTAAATACATTTAAATGCATTTGTATGGTTAAGCATACATATGGAATGGGCTTGGGGAAGGGGGGGAGCAGGTTAGCAAGAAACCAATAAATCCAAGTTTTTAAGAATAGAAGCAGGATAAAAGAGGCAGAGGAACATATGGAAAAGCCACTATGAGAAAGCCTTGATAAGAAGGTGGCATTGAAATAAATAGTTGCAAGTAATTTAACAAACAGCTGTATGTACACATGCTGCAATGTATATGATTTATGCATACATGCTGCACTGCTGTACACTTAAAGGCATTAACATGAAGCACGCACACACACATACATACACAGCAACAGTGACAGACAAGCTGGTGGTTAAGACTGGAGCTGTTCCCAGCTGCCTCTTTGACAGGCAGCTAAACCACATTAGCAGAAACAATGGAGCACTCAATCTCTTCCACGTTCCCTGGAGAGTCCCGGAGAGGGGTAGCGGGTTGAGAGGATGGAGATTTAGCCTAATATACGTTGGGAGGCTGGGGCTTCGGCGTGACCCTGTTTCCATGGGCCTGTCTGTCAGCTGGTAATTGAGGAATAGCAAGGTATAGGCCCGGCGCCTGAGTCAGTGGATAAGTAATGATCTTCTTGGGTCATTGACCTCCGTCCATTATAGTTAATCTTATCTGAAAAATAAATAATGAAATTCACCTATGAGGCGATCTTGGAGCGGATCAGCACTCATGCCAATGTGTCAGCACTCATACTGAGAAGTGTCGATTGCCGCCTCCTTGAAAGGCACCAAAAAGCCTGTTGATTCCTACAGACCAGGCACAGCTGCTTCAAGTGCCTGAATGACCGAGGGATCCGTCCGTCAGCCTTCCCGTCTGTCTTCACAGCGGCGCTGATTGATTTAGTTTTTAACCGCGGAATGAACTGTAAACGCAACATTGACGTATTATCAATAGACAGAGTTGATATGGTGAATTTGTTAGCAAACAGCTGCCTAGTTACACATCCAGCAGTGACATTAGCATTTCACTAATGTCTGCAACTGCACGACTAATATAATTCTAATACAGGGCTTCCCATGTTTCTAATGAGAAAACTAAATCAATAGAATAGAAGAAATAAGAAAGTTAGTGTTTGTGCTGTTTTGTTTTTGGGAGGTTGGATGCTCTTTAAATATGAAGAATCCCACATTGGGCATCAGTTCTCATGATCTGAGCACAGAGAGTCAGTCAGTTATAGGAACCTGGGAACCATTTTGCATCTTTATAATACAAAACAGTGTTTGCTTTTGGCTTTGGCCTTTAGGTTTCGGTTTTGGACCTCCAATGGGAAAGTATGAGCATTTATTTTCTAATATTAATTTCCTCTCATCTCTCTTTTGGTCTCCACCCACTATGAATGGAACTTTTTAGCTACTTAATTCTCCACCACGTTCACCAGTTCGTCACTAACTGAGTCTGTCTGTAGTTTGGCGCAGGGTAAGGAGCATACAGTGGTTTTATTAGAGCTTTTTTTTGCTGAAAGCAGCTTTTTTTGTGTGCTGCAGCTGGAAATGAGATTGATGAGAACGGCGAGAGTGAACCCAACAGTGAAGTTGCCAACCATAAAGCCAATGAGCTGAAAGATGCTGAAACGCTGGAGCTGAGAGGAACTGTAGAGTTGACTGATAATTCCTCGCAGGTTCATTACTTTGAGCGATCCCTTTCACATTACATAGTCACTTGACCCATTGTTAATATAAGAATAGCAATTAGTGCAGCTTTAAAGACTTCGAACATTTAAGAAGACAGTCTCGCGCTTTGCTTTCTGGGATGAGATGTCTGCGCATTAACTAAGGAGCTGGAGTCCATGTTAAGGTTAGTTTAGCATAAGGAATGGAGACAGAAGGAGCTGCCCAAATTGCCTTCGAGTTCAAGTGCTGATCTGATTCATTTAACCTCAATATAGACAGCTGATAGATCATTTGAGGCTTTGGGAGAAATGATGTGCCAGAACTATTTCTTGGCAAAAGGCAGCTGTGTGTTGTGACTGCACAGCTTCTCAAAGTTTTGTTGGCACAGTTGCATTGCCAGGTGTGGCACCGTTGTGCATCCGGTTAACTCATGATACACAAAGGGAGAAAATTTCCCTTCAAACACAAATTGTTTACATTTTTGTTTATGTAAACAAACAAGCCCTAAGCTATTTTTCAGACCTCTGCTCGAAAATGACATACCCATAATAAAAAGAGTGTATCTCTGCAACCACAAGGTCTATTTGAATATTTCTTGTGTCATAATAAAGGGAACACTTGTAAGTTTTGTTCAGATGTGTAAATATCAGTATATATGTTACTGGGTAAATGAAGATGGCACACAGCACAAATGAAAAATTTCAGGTTCGCCTGAAAAAAAAAGCACTTTTAGGATAATAATGCCTTTAAAATGATCCAGCTGCAGCTCTAAACCTCTATCAAATCATAGCACAATATGTGAGCAATGTCTCTGCAAAGTTTGACTCTGATAAAGTGAAGCAGTGACAGCACTGTTAGCCAATTAGAAGCCCCAGAACGCAACCCGTGCGCCATCTTGCCTTAGGCTAAGGAAGTAGCGCTAACTGTTTCTGTTGTGGATTTACCGATAAACAAACATGGCAACACAGCTAAGGTAAGAGAAATTTTACGACTATAGTTTGACGAAGCGATTTCGGTTTTTGCTGTTGTTTGTGTTGTTTCTGGTTGTTGCTTTGGTTTTAGATAGCTTTGATGGATATGCTTTGAATCTGTGGACTGTCTGCTTTCGTTCGAGGGGTTGTTTGTCCGTTTTGCATTAAGTACCACAGCGTTATAGCCAGAAATATGGCGAGTGATTTGGTGACTTGTTGACTTGGTGGCGCTATATTAATTTCTATGTTTGATAATTAATTTAGCTGGCGTTTGACCTGCGTTTGGTGCATGTAAAAATGGCTTATATATTCTTGTAGCCCACGGTCTGCTGTTAAATTTGATGTGCAGCATTACTATATTCTGTGCATTGTTTCACACTATTTCTTTGTCTTACGCACGAGGGTCCCCTAATTGGGGGAGGTCAAAAAGTCATCTTCAGATTCGTGAGCATATAGTCATTTTCTGTTTCAGTTTCTAGAAAGTCAGACTATATGAGAAGCTGCATGGGTCAAAACTGAATACTTCACTGGCACATATATTCTGGTACTAAACACTTGCACATACATGCATCCTCTCATGTATATACATATATACTTTACACGTATTTGCAAGTGAGGTATTAAAAATTGGTGGCTTCTTATAAGACTTAGTGTTCCTCTCATCCTGACTCCAGTTCTATATTGAACACATAGATGTGAGACCTCACTCTCGACAAATAAAGCAAAAAGCATACTTCCCAAACTGTCCCTTTAAGTAATATAATGTTACCCTATGGTCCACATATGGCCCAACTTCAGCTCGGTCCAGCACTGCAGAGCCTCTCATCAGGATGATATAGAGCACGAGTTATGACACATCTCCCTCTCTCTATGTTTCACTGCCCAACACATTCCCATCTCCAATATTAGATAATGCACAGCCCATCACGTAAAGAGCAATAGATTATTCCACAACAGAGGAGAAAGGGGGAGGGGAGGACGATTATAAAGAGCAGAATGATGAGGAGGCTAATTTAAGCGGTTTGAAAATGCTGGAGAGGGAGAGAGAGGGAGAGAGAGTGAGAGACGGATACAGACGGAGAGAGGGAGTTACGGCTTAATGGAAATAAGTTTATGAGGTAAGGTGCCAGCTGTCGGGGAGTCTTAAAATATGTTTAAGAACATGTATTTTGGAAAACAAAATGCCCTTTTCCTAATCCACTCTCCTCACCCCTGCTACCTACATAAATCTCTTCCCAGCACTAATGAACTATTATGACAAATACTGAGAGTATATTTACTGTGTTGACAGAGGCTGCGCTCCTCGGTCCCCACAGGGCCACAATGAGTTATATATCACCTTCTTTTTCACTCCTCTCCCCTGCCTCTGTCTCCGTCCCTGTTTCAAGTTGTAACTCTCTTTCTCTCCCGTATGCCATATGGAGAATGACACGTGTATCTCTCATCTTCTCCCACGGAGCGACCGGGCCTGTGCTGTGCTGTTGTGTTCTGTGTGGTATATAGTTAGCAGAGCTTGTGGTGATGTATTGAGTGTAATAGCCAACAGCGTTAGTTGAGATTAATTGATACTAATGGCTAACACAGTTAACGGTGAGTGATGGCTGCTACACTGCAGACACACTAGAGGATTAGGCACAAATCAAGTTGCGACTCGGCTCCCACTGCAGCAACAAGCTCCGTCTGTTCTGTCATCCAAAATGCAGTCTGAAACAAAAGGGACCATAAAGAGGCACTTCGGCCACAAGATAGATGTGAGCTTTACTGGAGGGTTTTGTTCCAAACGGTCACATCCACGGTTTGACAACCCAAATGCTAAACATGATGGACAAAGCAATAAACCGAGCAGCAGCAGTTTCAAGTGTAAAAGAAACAAGAAAAATGCAGGAGAAAGTTTCAAAAGACGTCGCGCAAAAGTTCAAAATCGAAATCCATCATGCATGCAAAACAGGTGACTCAGATGTCAGCAGCGTGACAGGAAGTGATGTGAACTATACACATGCATATTGCAGGAGAGAAGAAGATGTAAGTGTAATCCATCTTAATCATGTTTTGCATAATCCAGACAAGAGATGCAAGTTAACAGCAGGCACGGAGCCGGGGATATAAAATAATTTTCACCAGTGTAACTAAGAAGCAACTGAGCTGAGTTAAAGTAGTAGTATTTGCAAGAAAGGGTTTTATTTACACTCACTTTCACTTTAATGTGTGACAATGCCTCATGTTCAGCATGAAAATCCCCCTGTTCTGTTTTATTCAACCTAATTTATTGAAAACTGACAATTCCTTTTAGAACTACATGCTTTTAAATTACCACCAGACTCACCAAAGCCCAACAGAGACGATCTCTGCGGAAAGAAAGAACCTTGCGAGCTGAATTGATTTTCTTCTTTCAATTTATGAGAAATTGCAGGTACATGTTTTTGAGAGTTTTGTTCCTAATTGAGACAACTGTTTTTTTCAAAAATGAAATCCTACTTGCTTGATAACACTTTCACAGACCAGATGAAGTTAATTCAGAATTAAATGCTGAACACATAGTTTTTCCTCGACAGATCAGCTGTGAAGCGTTTTGACAGAAAACTCATCAGTCGGAGTCACGTCACCGTTGCACTGTAGCATAAACCGATCCTCCTCTCCTTGGCTTCTGCCTCCTGTTAATCACAGAATGTGACTTGACAACTATTTGAAAAAGCACCCATCATCCCCTCTAGGCCAGGATGACTCATCCAGTATGGCTGCCACTCCATCACAGTGGGCCGGCCTGAAAAGGTTCCTCTTCTTCCTCCAATCACTTAATCATTGCTCCTCCTCACCTCCCCGCTCATAATTCATTCTCTTCGACTGCACCCCCACCTCTGAACTGGACCACTAGTCTTGCTTTGCCGAGACAAAGAGTGTGTCATTCCTCCTCATCTCTTTCAATTGCCTGACTGACAGCTCTGACAGCATGAAGGGGAGGAGAGGAGTTACTCTGCCGTGTTTCCTCTCTCTGCTGCTCCACTGTGCTTTAAACTTTCTGCTGCGTTCAGATGCCCCATCCACCCACACACACACACCCACACACACACGCACACACACAGTCTACATGCCCCCCTTCTTTCCCTCCCCAGGAGGGCTAAAATCCCATCATCCCTCCATGTCAGCGTCGCTGTTGCAATCCTCAGACCATTAGCATAATATTCCCATTCCCTTGCCGCCTCACTCCTCGAGTATCAGACAAACTGCTCTGGGAATCATCGTGGGATATGCCCTGCTCATGCTCAGACTACTTCTTGTGACTCGCTCTCTCTATTCGTTTCGCTCTCCCAACCTCATGCACACACACTCTTTCACCCCATATCTCTCTCCTAATGTCTCATGATTCTGTACATCTGTCTATGTATGTATGTATGTATCCATCTATGTGTCTATCTGAGCAGACAACTCTATTAGTCTCTGTCTATTAGAGGGGTGAGTCAGAAAGGTTGCATGTTGAATGAGCTACAGAGTAATGGTGGGAAAGATGAAGTGTAACACTACATGGCTGACTGGCTCAAACCACTTACCCCAATGATCTATATCTATAATGTGTTTGTGTCTTATCACTTTTACCCCAGATATGACACACACATACAGACAGTATCTCACTACGGGGCTGAAGCTCCAAATCAGGTCGTGATAGAAAGTTGCCAACTTTTGCCTCAACTTGTGTTTTGTTTTTGTTTGTTTTTTTGTCTTGACACCCAACCCAAGCCGCCTGCATACATGAATAAACTGTAGACACAAGAATCGCCCTCAGCGAAGGCGCAGCCATCTGCAATGACCACAGACAGGCAGATAATAATCGTCCATGCTGGAGTGTGAGTTGGGGCTGGCGTACAGGCTACAGGGCTGACCGTAGTGGCGTCAGGGGCTTGTAGATGTTGTGTTAGAGCTGTCTAATTGCTCCAGTAAGTGCCTGCAGCTCTCTATCTAAGAAGCTCATCTGCTGCCCAAAAAAAAGGAGGGGGAAAAAAAAGCACAAAGCGCAAATATTGATTCGGAACAACTTGTACTGTAGTCTTTTCTGAAACATAACAAAGCTACTCAGAATGGCTATAACTCTGTACCTCCTGCGATGGATCCGCACAAAAAGCCATCATTGATTATCTTCAGTGGAAGCTTCTCGCTTTGATGCATCTGCAGGAAATACTGAGCTTGTATTAACAACACACCACAAAACTGCTGGTTGCAACTTTTGTTTTCTGTCCCGCTATTACAATACAATCTTTTTCTTATCTTACTTTTTTTTCTCCCACTCAGTGCAGCTGCTTGAATTAAAAAAAGAAATGCAGCCCACGTTAGATTCTGATATGTGAGGTGAGGTGATACTTTCTGTATACACCACTGAAGGGAAAAATTGCAGGAACTCTAAGAAAATTGCAATGACCTGAACGTTCTAATAGATCTGTCAAGAGGAATATTGCTTTTCTACGTATCTGATTCTCACCCAGATTTGTTTTTGCCCATGAAACAAACCTGAACATACCACATTACATGCTTTGCCTGTTTAGCCATTCATGACACACCTGATCTGATACTGTATGCAATCCCAAAACAACTTTTATCAGGTAGTGCAAATATCGCCTCACACATGATCAGATACGCAAAAAGCAACACAAGAACAATTTGGCTGCACACGAGAGGAAGAAGTGGGCCAAACATGCCATTAAAGTCCGTGACCTTGTGGAACCATCCGACGCGTCTCCGTCTGTCTCCGTCTTCCTCTTAGACTGATTGCTATGCTGCTGCCACGTCACCCGACTGATGTGAGTGATGGAGGACTTACTTAACTCCATCCAGCAAGGACGGGAGGAAAGAAACACTATGTCCTGCATGTACAACACCTGAATGTCAACCGTAACCCACTGCTGTGCTACATCGCCCTCTGTTGGAGCACAGAGCAGTGGTGCATGCACGAATGGAAAGTGTATGATAATAGTTTTATTATAGGTTCCTCTCTGGGTGCATCTGATATAAATATATGCAGAATTATAGCATTTCTTGGGGCAAGTGCAACCCTCAAAACAAAATCATATCCTGATCATCATTTAAAACAGTATGTCTTGCAATTGTGGACGGTTTAACCAGAATGTGACTTTATTAATTTTTCAAAACTTTCATTTAATCACAAGAAAAAAAAGTTATAACACATAAATTTATGTCACTGAAATTTGTTCCTGTCATGACTCTTAAGATTAATCTTACAACTCACAGTTTGGGAATCGTTGCCATATGTCAAGACAGGAGACAGTAGAAAAGCAGAATGCTGGTAAACAATCAAGGTCATTTATAGTTGTTATGCAAAGTGCAATGAGCTTGATTAATAGCCTGGACAGTGCCCATTTGCAGAAAAGCAGGCTCGGTACCTTCCAACCATTTTTGCTTTTTTATCACAAACAGTAAAAGAAAATTAAAACAGTGGTGAAAAATAAACATGCAAATTTAATTTAGTACTTACAGTAAGCACAATTTGAGATACTCATATACTAGAGTTTCAAATTCATGCTGCTATTTTTATCTCCGCCTCATTACTTTTTGGGGAAAATATTGTTTTTATGCCACTATTTCTATCTGACTTGTATAGTTAGTAGTTTAGGAGTTTACATAAATAATATAGCATATGATTGGTTTAGAAATGATGATGCATTTTCATAGTCAAAGTCTCAGCTTTTGCTTGAATTAAATATCCAAATACTCCCAGGCAGAGGTGCTTGTTTGAAGATCTAAAGGAGGTGTTTAGTTGGAACGATGCCCTATACTAAGAAATACAAAGTGGCCAGTAGATGGTAGCAGATTTCTTGTTAACTCTTCTCAGGTCTGGACTGAGTCAGAGAGCAGGTCAGTCCCAGTCCAGGCTTTGGTGTCCTGGATGCAGGGAGGGGCAGTGCGCACCAGCTTTTTGGAGAGACAGTAAAAACGGGGTGTGTTGTCTCCCTTTTTCAAAAAAAGAAAAAAAAAGTCAGCTCTCAAGGATCTGATTGGTTGTCAGTTTTAGAGTAGTTTTCCCTTTCTGAACTTTCCCCTATAAAACCTGTGATGATGTGAAAGTTTCATTCTTTGGACAACAGCAAACAGCAGCAAACTGATGGAACTACTGAAGGAAAACTCAACACTGGATTAACTTCTGTGGTGGAATATCTGCTCTAAAAAAATCTGTTTGATTCCACGTTTTTGCTTCATCTTCATCTTCATTCAATTTCAAACTTTCTAACTCTCTGAGCCAAGTGGTGATCAGAGCGCTCTTTACACACACTTTGCGCCATGGCCAACTCTTGTCTCCAGCTGAGCGGCTTCCTCATCAGCTGCCTGGGCTGGCTGGCCATCGTGATCGCTACATCCACCAATGACTGGGTGATCATGTGCAAGTACGGTTTGAACACCTGTAAGAAGATGGATGAGCTGGGGGCTAGGGGCCCCTGGGCGGACTGTGTCATCTCCACTGGACTCTACCACTGCGTGTCCTTAACGCAGATCCTGGAGCTGCCAGGTAGATACTGTTCATCCCTGTAAAAAGCATTATGGCTGCCCTCATTTAGATTCATTTAAGCTGATTCTATCTCACTTTATATTATGCATTTATTTACAATATGTTATTTCTTCTCAACACAGCTCTATGTTGTTATTTATACCCCATTTTAATGAACAATACCCACAACTCTGATCTGTTTTTGGACATTGATCTCATATATGTTTCATCTGTGCTTCTGCAGCCTACATCCAGACCACTCGAGCCCTGATGATCTCAGGCTCGATCCTGGGTCTCCCAGCCGTGGGCATGCTCCTCATGTCCATGCCCTGCATCAGCCTTGGCAATGAACCCCAGAGCTCCAAGAACAAGCGCACCATCCTGGGAGGAGTGCTCATACTCATAGTCGGTAAGAACTTTACATCAGTCACACAAAGTAGAAAAAATGATTTAGTGGATGAAGGCTGAGTGTCAGGATGAGAAGATATATCAGAGGAGGTGAAAATGTTTTGTGCACACGCCATGATCCCTTCCAACCTTTTTGACTGTGACCTCCTTTAACCTCACCTCAAACGCTTACAAGCTGCTGACAGCAGAGGATGTTCATTAGGACTGTCTTCCTCTCTGGGGTGCACACACACACACACACACAAACACACTCGTATGTTCCTGTTCCATCGAACCCTTCCCCTTAGATCCCTTCACATTCCTCCCCTCCACCTACTCGCATCCACACCCTGCCTTTGTCCCGATCCACATGGAAACTCGCTCCCTGAAATGCCCAGTTTACTGTGCTTATAAATATCTGACTGGCGCTGCAGCTTTTTCCGACGCCCGTGTCCCTCAAATGAAAATTCAACACCTGCGTCCATCATTTGACTTTTCCACCGCCTGTGCCTGCAACCATCATCATTACAGCAGGAAGAAGTGAAAGTCTGGATTTGATTAATAGACTTTTTGTTTTGTTTCTGGGAAATTTACATCAGGGCGGATTTATACACGTTTGCTTGTTGCACAGCAGAATAAAAATCCACTCACCATATTGCCTCACTGCCGCCACACTGGCAGCAAAATCATATCAGCAACATTAAGTTTAGAGTCCAATTTTAATTATTTCTGCTAACTGTGTCCTGTCAATCCACTCATGATTTGCGGGTTCCTTCATCACCCATTATAGCTCTTATTATAACAGAGCTAACAGTGTTTGCATATTCAAATCTATATTCTAATTATTCCACATTCTACTGGTGGTTGAAGGATTTCATACATTTGTTCTGCGTTAGCCGTGGGTGTACACTGGCAAAAGTCCAACATATACTCGATGTGTCCCTGTCAGCTGTATAGGGATTTCAGTATTTGTTCAAGTCTGAGATCAGACGTCTCTTGTGTAGTTCAAGGCGAAGCTTATATAACACCATTAAGTCTTGCTGCTAACTAATATTATTGTACACATTCCTTCTTCCAGTCAGTCGTCCCCTTATGTGTTGAAATAAAAGCTGTAAAAGCTCTGTTTTTGGAATGCTTCCGCTACTCTGGCACTATTTCTTAAATTAATTGTCAAAGATTTTGTGGCACGATTCTAAGAGGAATATAGGCGGTGTTTTTAAAATGCTAAATATTTTTTTCATCTATTTTTTGGACCTTAGTTAAGGAAGTCAAGGTAGATTTTAAGGTACTTAAAGCGAGATACAACTCTCAGTGTCTTTTGGTATTACACAGTCACCAACAAGGTAACAATCTGTACCGTGTAGTATACAATCATTCTTCTGTTCATCTATCTTAGAGCTTTACGCTGCACCATTTTGCATCCCAGATTTAACTGCAAAATAGTGTTCAGTTTGACATCCTTCAGTATGATGATGATGCAGCACGTAAAATATGTGTGTAGGCAGAATTTATGTGCACCATTTGGCATCCCCAGTTCTATTTATGCGATCAAAGATACAATTATGTGCTGATGCATGTGTATATTCACAATATTCAGCAGCATCATTTTGTACTCTTCATTTAATAACTCCATTCGACATACAGGTTTTTAAGTTAGCTTGTGTGTGTGTGGATTGATTTCATTAGCACCATTTTGCATTCTCAGTTTTATTATGTAATGTGTCATTCAAAGCTACCTCCCTGTGATAGTACAAGATACCCAATTTGCATTCCCAACTAGTTTACTTTGAGTCTGTTTTCATATAACTTGTATATGTGTGGGGTTCACTGGCATTTGCACCATTTTGCATCCCCAGTTTTATTACTTAATTTCTACATTCAAACCTAACACTGTGGTAATACAAAATGTGCATGTTTAATAGGATCGGCAGCACCATTTTGCATTCCCAATTTAATTCAACTTCAGTCGGTTTTTGTATATGTGTATATTTTGTAAATTTTAAATTCCCAATTTTAACAGTTTTTTGTCTGTTTCTCCTCAGCACTGTGTGGTATGGTGTCTACCATCTGGTTTCCCATTGGCGCCCACCAGGAGCACGGCTTCATGTTGTTCGGCTTCTCCCTCTACACCGGCTGGGTGGGCACCATCTTCTCCTTGCTGGGCGGGTCCATTCTCACCTGTTGCTCCTCAGAGTCCTCGTCCTCCTCGTCTCGTTCCTGCCAGGACAACAATCGCTTCTACTACTCCAAACAGGGAGGAGGAAACCCGGCTCCCTCGGCCAATCACGCCAAGAGCGCCCACGTCTGAGATGGGAGCGATTCTGACTCCCAAGAGGATGCGCCAGGGGACTGTAGTTTGTATATAGAGACATATACATGAGCACACACACACTCCAGCACACACATAGACACACTCATTCATGTTTGCGAAGAAAGATACACAAATTCTTGAACGAGCACACAAACATACATAAAAGAGACATTCACACATCCAAACACACAAAGGCTGTTTTTGTTGGAGCTCTTTTTTTTTCGCCGATGGATTGTTTTTGTGTCACGGAGCTCATCTTGCAGCCTCCTCATGTCGGGCGTGGCGTGGACTCTCCCCACTGTTACATAATCGGACAAGCTGCCTGCACAGCAGCTGGAGGTCCTACTCGCCCGAGGCCTCGTGGACTTGAGATATTGATCTTCTGTATTTCTTCTATTTTTCTATTTAGATGTTCCTAGAGATGAAATCTAATGAGTGTTTTTGTTCTGTGTGGGGTTTTTTTTTTTTTTTAAATCACATAATATCACGATCTGTTGTTTTAATAAGAGCAGGGTATGACAGTATTATTCTTGGAAGTGACTGTGTTCATTAACATTGTTTATGTATGATGATATTTCTTTGACAGTATTATACAAACGTAAATTTGCCTCTCTGAGTGATAGACCTGATTTAAAAAACGTAGCACTGTTATTTCAAGCCACCGTAAAATACAAGAACATAAATTTCAAAGGAGAGCTTTAGTCAGCAGTGCTACAGTCTGTACTGGTCTTAGTACAGTATGTGCAAAAATAATTTATTAGAGAGTACAAAACCTTAATCTTCTGTCCATAACGTCCTCATCTGATAGTAATATTTCACAATCCAACGTTTTCTTACACTTTCATATTTGACTAACTTCCTTCTGCTTTCAATCTAAGTAATAACTGAGTGACAAAAAAGCAGCTTATCTTATAACGTCCTCATATAGAATAATGCTTCAAAAGGTCTGTAGCTTAAAGTTTGTTTCATTAGTCTTCACAAAAAAAAATCAGTATGACGTTATTTAGCTCCTCTTGAAGGAATGTGATGACTCGTACGTTCAGTATCTCCAAAGCTACATCTGAACACACGGAACCTGATAATCCCAACTCGGATCCTTGCACAAGCAGTATTAGCTGGTTATTTATTGTTTCACTAATGTGCTATTGTTTGGTTTTCTATAATAAAGACGAAAGAATGAAAGCTGCCTTTGTCTCGAGTCTGAGCTGATAAGATGTTCTCGTCCCACGCGGCCATTCCTTTCCTCTATCTGTCTGTTGTGTTAAAATTTGATTAAGGAAACAACACAGCAGACAGAAAACGGACGCAGTGTCTGACATGTGTGTGATATCTTCTGCTGACTGCCACTGTTTGTTGTAGGTTGGTGATATAGGCTGTGAGTGTGTGTGTGAAGCTGAGGATAATGAGAAAACATGAATTGTTGCACAAGTATCATATCTGTACTGTGACTCAGTGACCTGGAGTTTGATCAGCACAGAAGAGCCTGTTCCTGACACACTTCACCACACACACACACCCTGTGTATCTCCTCCGTCCATATCAAGGTCACTGAGTCATATCACAGATATTACATG
This sequence comes from Centropyge bicolor, assembly GCA_037975185.1. NCBI lineage: Eukaryota > Metazoa > Chordata > Actinopteri > Pomacanthidae > Centropyge > Centropyge bicolor. Next base: position 539,311 of record JBBMOC010000052.1, on the reverse strand, counting down.
ATACTTTCTCATCGTCCACACACACACACACACACACACACACACAAAACCATCTGCCCACGCTGATTTACTGTAATATTGTGGACTGAGTTACTGCTGAGTTACTCTATTTCTACACACAGTTCTGTCACTTTCCAGTATCTGTGTGTGTCTTTCCTGGCACGCCCGTGTGTGCAGGTGTGTGTGTGTGTGTGTTTGTGTACGATCATGTCGGCGTGTGTATTCCCTGAAATGTGATGTTCCAGGCGTAGAGCCATCCAGTCCACAGGAGGCCAGTGGGAGGGTAGTGGGCAACCAAGCTGTCCTGTACGGCTGAAGGAGACTGGTGGTGTTATTACGTGCTATGCTAAAATGTTACTGCCTATCAACAAAAAGTTTATTGTTGACTAAGAAGTTGCAAAAGATGATGGAATATTTAAAGAGAAATTCAACTCTTGGACGCCATCACTCTGATATTCTATCGTTTCCAGCGATTTGTTTTTCTTGTCTTTTTCTACTTCGGTTAAAATTTCCGATTAATTTCCCAGAATAACTTTCAGAAACACCCAGAGAACATCCATGAACTTTTCCCCTTCCGCCGCGTGTTTCTGTGTAGGTGGTGAGAAAAAATAATGTTGGAGCGATACAGTGAGTTTTTACAGTTGAGAGGAGGTGAAAGTCGAGCCCTCTAATCAAAACACAGTGTGTCTTGTGGCTGAATTGTGCTGTGGTTTATTGAGGCTACACTGCTGGTGGAGGTATTTTCTCTCTTTATGGATGACACAGAGTTTGACTGCAGATCATTGCTGCACTGCAAAGAATCAATAGAAAAGTCTGTTTTGTTGTTTGCCCTCAGTTGTACCAATACACATTGCGTGTGTCATGTCCTTTCTAGGAAACGTGTTGAATGCACTTCCTTCCTCAAAAAAACATTTGCAAGCCTGATTTTGGTTTGAATTATTTAGAAGCTTGCCGTCTTCCTCTTCACTACTACCTCTTTTGTCGGCACCTTAGTGTGTTTGCTACGTCACGTCATCTGCTTTCTATGCACGTGCACATGAACAACAACCAACAATACAAGGACCCACACATACAAAACATCATTCCATTGCATTATTAGTGGTTAACAGAGAACCTTTAACCTCTGTGTCCTTGCAAAGTTGGTGGTGCTTGCAGGGCTGTTTTGCAAGCGTACCACTAACATGCCAGCCACATGCTTCTCCAAGGCTAATGATGCCTTGTCCTGGTTTTGATGTCTGACTGTTCCCTCCAAAGTTAGCACCAAATGTGTGAGTTGGCATGTTGAGGTTCAGTGAAGCTGATGGGATAAACTAGGCCTACTTTGCCCCCATGAGTGGATCTGCTGATTGCAGATGAAAATTGAAATGTAGAAGTAGAGAACTAAGAGCTTAAGGGGGGATTTTTGGACACCATCTACCTCATCAGCTCAAAATGGACATGAAACCATTTTGCTTTTAGGACGTCCTTCCATATCTGGTTAAACATGGAATACATTGTAAATCCACACTTACAGCCAGCCATAGTATAAAGCTGTATTCCTAAATGTGTAAATGTGACTGAGCCTTAATGTATAGTTTTCATTATAATAGTCAGGGCATTCAAAAAAAGAAAAAAAATGAGCAAGCCTCGTTTTGGTATTTGCAATAAATAACTTTCATTGTTGCATGGAAGCAATATCAACAACTCAGCAAAAAACAGTGCACCCAGGAGCAAAGTAACCACACATATGGAAGAAACCATTAAAAATAAAAAACATAAAAAACAACTAGCCTACATCATACAGCTTTGTGCCAAAAAAATATACAGAAGAAGAAAAGGAATATCTAGTCGTTTTGCGAGAGAAGCCGATCTCAACAAGTCCGACGCACACTGACTGGACACTTGGCCACAGCGAAACACAGAGCACAGGAAGAACATGGCACGCCTTCTCCGAGACAAAATAAACAAATAGTAGCTGGCTTTAAAAGCAATAGTGGCAATATTCGTTTATGCTTGTAGTTTTATAGAATCGTATTAAAATAGTTTCTGCATGTTTACTGTAGCACTCTTAACTCCTAAACTTTCTACGGACGTCCCCGGCAACCACTTCGCCATCCCTTCAAAGGAAAGGATTAAGGTTTATAAATGAGCTTCATCGTTCTAGAGAGACTACGGTTGTTAAAAATATATTATTAGCAGTTTCTCCCCCAGGCCTCCTCGTGATTGAACAAAAGCACAGAACGTGAAGGCTGATTAACTCCACCCGGCTCTGTTGTGCACACCTACTCCAAGAGGACCTGTGGATGGGAGACAGCTGTAGAAAAATACTTTTCCTTTTCGATCGCTCAGTGTACTTTTTCACCACGTCGGATAAACAGATCTGCAATGGAGCCTGGACTAATACTTTCAACCTCTCAATACTTAGCATCTAGGATTTTAAAAATGATCATCGCTCTGTTGACTAAAGTCACTGTGAGAAAAAAAAAATCCTCTCGTGATAAGTAGCTTATTAGAAGAAAAAAAAAAGTTAGCTCTGTTGTATCTTAAGTGTCACTTTGAAGAAACTATTCTCCTGTATGTGAAAAGTAAACAAACATTGTGGACTTTGGCTTGCAGAGGTCGTGGTTGAGAAGAGGGTTAAACAGGAAGTAGGCGTTCTGTAAGTGTTTGAGGGAGGATGTGAGAGGGTTCGTCCTCACACCCGTGTGTTTTGCTACATCTTCTACTCCCTTTTCAAACGGAGCCCTGGTTCCCATACCTGGGTGAGGAGATTACTGCACGAGCTTAGAAATACAGCAGAATTGAATCCAGCAAATAATCGTCTTTTAGCTCCTGGAAATTCTCATTTGACGTAACATTGAGTTGTAAAGCATAAAAAGAGGTCTGAATCTGAATAGAAGTGATGGACGTGCACAACGAATACAGTAATTTTCAGCTCAATTCGCAGGTAAGAATCCCCGAACAATGATGTTTTTGAAGCTGATTCAGTTGTAATACACCTGTTAAATCCTCTCAGGGCGCGGAGGCCAACGCTCCCAGGTATAAGAACTAAGCTTGCGTTTGGTTTGGTTTAGTGTTCTATTATGTCTCGTTGCGATCAGTCACCACATGCAGGTATGACATTTACAGTCTGGGCCTCGTGCATGAGAGCATGCTACACATTCACCACACGGTCACATCGAGGCGCAGGCGTGGACCACGACACACACAAACATACACACACTACATGCACTCGTATGCACACACACATACATACAGAGCAGATAAAATAGTAAGTTGGCTGTACAGTCCAGTGTCAGAGGCATGGCAGCGCCTGAATTCGCCGTCTCGTTTTGGCTGAGCTATGACTGCAAAGCGGTTGGATTCTTTTGGCTGAGTCGGGAGGTGATCTGGGTGGGGAAGGTATTTTGGCTGAACAGTAATACAATGGAGTAAGTGTTTGGTTGTGTGAGAGATACAGTGCAAATGTTTCAGGATTTTTTTTTTTCCCAACCCGATCACCAGACAGAACCTTGATATTGGACAATTCTGCAGATTATAACATTTTTTTCAAACACCTCTTTCTTCAACATCCATGCACCCACGTGGCGGCTGACGTGACAGTTTGGTTGTGGTTATCGTCATCGCTCGCCGTGCTGAGCTCTCTTTGCGGAGAGCGAGGAGGTCGGAGCCGACGTGCCGAACATATTTTACATTCACATAATAATCCATTCCTCCGTTTGAGTTGGCCGACTGAACTATGGTTAAAGTTAGGCAACTGACACAAGTGACTTACTTTAGGAAAAGATCATGGTTACAGTGACAAAATGGTTGGTCTCGGGGCTGTAGCCAGGATTTTAAAAATAAATCACCCGCACCACAACTGAGACAAAAAAAGAAACTCTTCTTTTTTTAAACTTAGACATTTTCTTTTGATTTTTGTTCCACTACATGAAGGTGGGTTTTTTTGCTACCAGGGGCAGAGTTTTGATGAGGAACTACTTCATTTACTCTTTATTCATTTCTATTGGTCTAACAATAGTCAAACTTCAATATATTACATTTAGAAATACTTGTAAAATATACATCATGTGCAACTTTTTGTAGAACTCCCTCCAGCTCACTAAACCATCCAAATGTCCAGAAACGACACAGACAACATGACCTTAATGTTTTCTACAGCCGTGGTTGGTCTTTGTCCTGCGTTGGCAAACTGCAGAATCGTCCAATATGAGTTTCACTTCTTGGGATACTGGGCTTTTATTTTTTGGAATAGGTATCACAATCATTTCACCGAACGACACCAAAGGGCCTATTACTACATGAGGGAAAGTTTTTTTTTAAAGAGTGTATAGATGTGGGAGGAGCAGAGGTAGGGTGGGGGGTTCAGCGTGGCATCCTTAGATTTAGTGCATTAGACAAATAAGGCTTCCCTGGAAGGGACAGATGCAGCAACAGGGGGCAAGAGGAAAAGGTAGAAGGAGGACGATAAGGGCATACAGCAGCAGCTATATGTAGAAGTGCCCCCACCCTCAAGAGTATGCTATTTGGTGTAGGCCAGAAATCCCATACAGTGCCATGAGTGCATACATTCTTAGTGACCCCTAACCTTGGCAGCATTAGCTTACATGTCCTACACACTGAGCTCTACAGAGCCATGATTTTAATTTGAAAATCTCTCCAGGGTGCAGCAGCAGTGTCGGTAACATGCAAAGAGTGGGACTTCAACACTAGCTACATGCATAAAGAATCGAAGAGGTAGGGGGCAACGGGGGAGTTCACTCAGACCGGTTTGGGCCCCGGTCGGAGCTGAAGCACAGGGAGAGGAGTAAATGCTCTGGTGGCAAATCAGAAGAGCGATAACAGACACCCTGAGGTGAAACAGGAGCTAATGGATGGTCAGGCCATGAACAGATTGCTGTTTCAAATCCTGACTGAAAACCAATCCCCGCTCAATCGCTTGTGAGAGTGGCAACTGCCTGCTCATGGCCTGATGGATATCAAGAGCGGGGTGAGGCGGCAAATAGATGGAGGAAGAGTTGGGCTGGAAGAGCAAAGGAGTGGTGGAAGAGAGAAGGATGGCAGTTTAAAGCAAAGGAAGGGAGGAGAGAGGGAGAGAGATGGAAGAGGAGGGATTAGATTTCAGTTCACTCAATGTCAAGATAAAATTCATTTACAACAGAATCCTTCTCAGTTAGGGACTGTATGTAAATTATTAGTTCAGGGAGGCAAGAGCAAGATCCATCACAGCATTCACATTAATATTTCATTTGGACTTTCAACTTGAAAAAGTGAAATAGCTTCCTCACAATATCTCAAAATAAGTAACAGCATTGTTACAAATGTATTTATCATTAATAACTAAAAGAAGCGTGAGGAATTTTAGATGGTGTACCATGACCTTAAAATTCAATGTGAATATGTTAATGGAAGTTCCATTATTTTTGTATTTGTTTTCTGCTTACAATTAATCTGCAAATGAGAATTAAACAAACAATAAATCTGCTCACTTGCTCTCCCAAAAAACCAAGCTACTCTTTTTTCAGCTAAAAGAAAACAGACCCCCCCTTCCATCAATAACAATTTTTGTACAATCCTGAATTTAGTTTTCTTCTCTGCGAGAAAAGACACAAACTATGAGGGACGATCAATTTCCTGAATTGAATGAACTGAACATGTATTCCTTCCCAACCCTGGTAACCAGCAAGAACTGCATCGACAGACAGACGAGCACAAGGAAAAGACAGAACAGAAAAATATGACACTCATCACAATAAACCATGCAGGCTGTCAATAAGGATTCAACCCGTTCTCTCGTACTGTTACACCGTCTCCTCTCTCCTCTTTGTAGGTGGCTGCGATGAGCTGACGGCCGTGTGTTATATTGCACCATGAGCTGCTTTGTTGCCAGTGGATTGATTTTGAGCTTCATGCTGGGGCAAGGAGTGGGAAGAACAAAACGAAACAAATACCTACACACACACACACACGCACACACAGTAAAACAACACACTTTATATCTACACACACAGACATGAGAATCGATGTAAAAGGTGGAGTCTGATTGCACATACACCCTCACGCAGGCGAAATTAAAGTAGAAAACAGAGTCAGAAACTCACATACACATACAGTAGATGAAGGCACTATTGCAAGCAAAGTCCAAGTACTATTTGTGACAGAAAACATCAACACCCTCGTCCCAGTCCTCAATCCCTTGGGCTAGATGTTAGGGGTCAGGGGAAATATGTAAAGACAGACGGGAAGCGGTTTTTGATTTTTTACATTTTTTGTGTTAGAGAGCATTTGTAGCTCTGTCTGTTGAATGTAAAGCGAGCACAGAAAGTCAGACCTGCACTGTAGGAAATCGCTTGTGCTTGACATGCTGTCACCTAAATTTCCCGTCTGTCTATGCTGAAACAGGAAGGGAGGTGCTGATTCATCGTCCCTCGCTCATCGCCGTCTCCTCTCCTGTATCCCGTACATTCTTACATGTTAACAGCCACCTGATTCCTCGGAACACAATGTGTCACGGTTCACAATTCGGCGAGACACGTTATATTTTATCTCCTGCTGCGTCCGCACTTTTCTATCTGGCCTTTCTTTGCGTGGGATGTGGACTCCAGTAAGTGACTGTGACAGGACACTCGCGACCTTGACGCTAGAGTGAAGTGAATGAGAAGCCGTTCCACTGCCAAGAAACTATCTAGCCCAAGGGTTAGACGCACAAACAAATACACACACACACACACATGCAGGCATGCACACATACACGCACACACACAATCACTCATGCACTCACACCACAGTTCCCCTCCCTCTCCCCAGGCAGCAAACAAGGCAGTACATTCAGGGTAACACAGAGTCAGTCCCTTCAGAAATCCATCGGATCCTCCTCCGCAAGGGCGTGATTGGCAACGGTCCTGCCTCCACCTTTCGATGGCGTCCCGCCACTTTCAGGTTTTGCCTCAGGGGGTGGGCTGAGCCCCGAGCCCCCCTCGGGCGCGCCCCAGGGAGCAGTGTTAGGTGGGTAGAAATCGTCGTCGAAGCCGCAGAAACCTTCGTCCACGCCTTGATCGTAGCGCTGGTAGGTGGAAGCGTGCACCTCGTTCTCTCTGGCCGTGATCTCCAGCGTGCTGTTCCACATGCCGTAGCCGAAGTAGATGAGCACACCTGAAGGCACAGACAATAATCAATACATATGCACAGACATACAGTGTATGACCAGAAAAACAAACAGCAATAACAACAAACAAATTAAAAAGCACAGAGATTAAACACAACTTAAAAACAAACCATCCCACTCTGAGTGAGTCAGAAGGAAACAGCAAACCTACTCACACTGTAAAAAATGAACAGATGTCCACCAGTGTTTGTGTACGAACAAAAGCAGCTCTGTTGGACACCAGTCTGCATTAATTTTGCCTTTACATAAGCAGTAAAAAACCGAAGACGTCTCAGGTCTTAAATGGTTGAACTACAGGGTCAGAGCATTGGCACAGAAAGTACACAGACAAATACAGATGTACCGATAGATACAACTGAGGCAGGAAATAAAAGTGAGATGGGACTTCCTTGTTCAATAAAAAAACAAACAAAGCGAGTAAGTGAGAGGATTTTACTGGCTCACTGGGCCTTTTAAAGAGTAATGAAATTTATCACCACATTGTTTAAGATCAACTGAGGCGAATCACTGTTTAACATCAAAACATGGTCAGTTCCCATCTGTCTAGAATGACTGAAATTACATAAATCCTGTCTTCAAATCTGGCAATAAAAGACATGCAACACAAGCTATCCTTCAGTGAGTTGGCCGCTTACCCACGAAGCACCAGATTGAAAACCGTATCCAGGTGATGGCAGACAGTTTAAGCATGAGGTAGATGTTGACCAGCATGGCTGAAGCAGGTACAAAGGGCACGCAGGGAGCCATGTAGGGCAGCCGCTTCGGGTTCTCTGGCTGCTGGAGGATGATGATGATGAGCAGGGCGAGGATGAGGATGAAGAAGACTAATAGCAGCAAAGCCCACCAGCGACCCTCCCCAATACTGCTCGATCCTGGAAGGAGAGGAAATGAAATGAAAGGATTAATTCATGGGTCAACTATACTTGAAATTCCAGTCTGAATTTCTTCATGCGTTCTCACCAAAAATGATGAAGGAGCAGAAAGCGAAGATGAAGATGAAGAGGAGCAGCACACACACTGTAACAGTTTTCCCTGTGGCCGGAGTTGGCCTGTCCATCTTTCCCGGGAGGCCCAATCGGATCCTTAAGGTGTAATAGCGTGGGCCAATGAGCTTCTTCAACCGCCGGGACATCCCGCCCTCCGACTCTTCTGCTTCGATTCCAGTGGTCATGTCCACCGTGCCATAGTTCGGATGGTTGGCAGTGTAGGCGTTTTTATCCGGTTTACCTATCAGCATCTCGTTGTCGCCCAATGACGGCAGGTTTTTGGCTCCGCAGGTGTTAGTGGGCGGGCCTCCGTACTCATCCGCTTCACTGGTTGGCGAACAGGCATCCTTCTCGCATTCAGCCAGAACGCCTTCCTTCCTCTTGTTGTTCTGCTCCTCAGAGAGGAAGTTCACGAAGCCGTGGATGTCGCCCTCAGGTTGGTAACGCAACAGGAGGACACACAGGCTCACCTGCAGACCGGGAGAGGGAACAATTACCATGCAATCAGCAGTCTGTGCCCTATGTCTATGAACCTGACAGAAATGCCAACACTTCATCATTGAGGCATCACTACAACCAGCTGCTCACATGTTAAACCCTTTAGTATTGTTGACTGTGTGAGGACCCTCTGTTAATGTATGTTTCCAGCTATAATTCTGCATGATTTATGTGTCGGAGGGATTAGTTGCCTGAGCAAAATCCCTGTTGCTTTGCACAATCCTTCAAAGAGCAGAGCCTTTTTTACCAAATCTGACAAACATTTGTGAGACAAATTACATTTCTTGACATACTGTAAGTCACAGACTCAAGACAAAACCATAGGGAAAAGCATAAAATAGATGTCTACTGTTGGCTCCTATCAAAAAAAAATACTAGCGCGTGTCCGCTGCCTGCCCTCTATGTCAACAGGTTATAAATCTCTGTGATACACTCAGCTAAATATAGCGAGTCAGCTGCACCCTGCATGTGCCCATATGGTCTATATGGCTGTGTCCACCATCATTATCCAACACTCACCAGGGTGTAGGCCAGCAGGGTTCCGATGGACATCATCTCTATGAGGTCTCTGAGACTGACCAGGAGGGACAGCAGGGCGGCCAGAAAGCCCGACACCACGCAGGCAACAGCAGGGGTCTCGGTGTAGGAAGACACATTGGCCAGGAACCTGAACACACACACACAAATGAGTACAGGTAATTATACACATAATTTAGCCCGACATGAAAAATAAACAATACTAAATAACTGTGTGGACTGACTTAAACAGCAGGCCGTCTCCAGCCATGGCATAGATGACCCTGGGCATGGGGAACAGGGACCCCAGGAGGGACACAGTGAGCCCGGCTATGGAGCCCACCGCCACAATGTACTTGGCGAACATGCAGCCGTGCATGGCGAACATCTCCATGAGCGGAGCGTCCGCGTCGATCTCATTGTACGGCACCATCAGGGTCAGGATCACAGAAACCTGGAAGAGGATTGAACACAAAAACACAGAAGTTTGTTAATTAATAAATAGTTCTATGATGCAATACATAAAAAAATTATCTACATCATCATGAAATTATGTTAAATGCCATAGAGAGGAGAATAATCACCTTTCATTTTCAACATTAAATAATTAAATATTTATGTTTCTTTTTCTATATGTTGTGATTTTGGCGCCCCCAATGGTGGCATGAAATAACACAGAGGCAAATTACTCCCTCAGTTTTCACAGAAATTGTGTGCTTTGAAAAAAACATCCCAAGAAAAGCTAATAAAAACCATGTGATATGATGAAAAGCGGCTACTAAACAGACCTTGTGTTGAGACTGATTTCTCAGCATCATCAGAATAACTTGACAGATGCTATAATTAAATATAAACTGTTGAGCTTCGTTCTCACAGCCTTGCACGTTCGGCACATCACATGCAAAATGTTCATTAGTCATGCTTCTCTCTCACTGTGTGTGTGTGTGTGTGTGTGCAGGGTTTTGATCCTCACGTCTGACATGTGAAATCATGCAGGGCCATCTGTCACAGATACTGTGCTGCAGAAGTGAAGGATTTGCAAGAGCAGATTGCAGAAAGAGAGAGGAATAAAAAGACTAACCCTCACAGAGAGGATGGTAGAGAGAGATCAGTTTCCTCATAGTAGCCTGGTGGCCTTTGACCCTTCATCCAATCTGGACACGGGCTTGATGTCAGTGCCAGTCAAAGAGCATCGATACTAATCTACAGGGAGTCCTACAGCAAATCCTGGTTGAATGTGTTTGCTTGACAGAGCAAAGCTTCATCCTACAGTGATCACGTCAGAGGGTTGAGGCTTTCCCCAAAACATCAATGTGATTCTCTCCCTCACTGCCCTGTTTAGTGAAAATGCACTGATGCTCACTTAAGAGCATGGATGTGAGGAAATGCAACACGAAGGAGCAATGAAGGAAGAACTTTTTTTTTTTTGATAAAGCCACAGTGTCACTTACACTCTCTAATTCAAATGTCACCAGAAAAAGATATGACATGTAATGTTCTTAATGACTGAAGTAATCCCTTTATCTTGAACTGCAGCAGGATCCTGATGGGAGCGAAAAAGTTCTTCCGAGATGCCTCCAGAGTGAATTTGATCAAAGAAAGACGGAGATTAGGAGAAGTTGAGAAATTAGATTTTGTAGCACAAGAGAGATGTGGAGAAATAGATGCGACTGGGAGACAGAGAGAAAGAGGTGTTCAAAGAGAAGTAGTTTTGAAGTTGATGCAATCTTTGGCCCCAGGCGATGCCGAAAAAAATTCCGCTTTCTGATTGGCCGCCGTTGCACAGTACCCATAGCAACAACCATCCAGCGCGAACGTGTCAAAGTCAGAAATGTGGTAGGCTGTGCAAGCTGAATACGTAAAGATCAGAGATTAGATACACACCCACACTGCTGGAGTGCAGGGAGGAAGCATCTCCAAGTTTGATCTTTCCATCCTTCTGTCAGACGCTTCCCGAAATTTGGGTCAGCCAGGATTTGCAAGTATGCAAATAAGAACTTAGAGGTAACGTTAAAGGCAATGCATGAAGACGAAGAATGGAAGAAAAGACGTAGATCTTAAAACTAAAATTAAGAATCGTGCCACAAAATAACAAAATGACCAAAACATGAACTAAACTTTTGGTTTAGAAAATTAAATCGCATTACTTTTGTCACTTTCGTGTTAAAATGTTATAAAAACAACGTGGGTGTATGAATTAGAACCTGAGATTATGGCCCACGATCTTCCCACAATCAATGTGATCGTATTTGTATGTGAAGTAAAAACTGTATTTTGTCACATTGGAGTCAGCGAGCAAGTCATTTTCTCACCTCAATACAACACCGTGCATGCCAACGAATTCAAATCAGCTCTGAAAACTGTTGAAACCTGTTACTCAAAGTATCACTGCAGCAACTAATGTTTTGCTCTTAAATGTCATTACCTCTGAAATGAGGCATTTATTTGCTGCGGTTTTCAAGGGAACTCACAGAGACGTAGGCAGTGAGGCAGGTGATGAGCGAAGCAGTGATGGCGTAAGGGATGGAGGTGTTGGGACTCTTGGCCTCCTCCCCTGTCGTAGCAATGATGTCGAATCCGATGAAGGCGTAGAAGCAGGTGGCTGCTCCCTGCATCACCTGGAACAAGCAAGAGAAGATTGTGCATAAAGAACATAAGCAGGTAGAGTCCAGTTTTATTTGTTAGCTTAGTTGACTTAATATGTGTGTGTGCATTTGCGCGTGTGTGTGCGTACCCCCGACCAGCCAAAGGGCAGAAACCTCCCCTCGTCCCAGTTCTCTCCGTTGACGAAGAACAGGCCGGCGATCATCATGAACACCCACACGATGAGGTTGATGACGTTCAGCACGTTGTTGAAGCCCACGGAGTTCTTCACTCCCAGAGCTACTATCACCGTCACCAGCAGGGCTATCAGCAGCGCCAGCAGGTCCGGGTACGACTGCTCCCCTTTACCTAAATGACAGGGTCGGGACACGCAAATATTATAGCTGCACAAATTGGTGGTTTGCAAAAAAACTAAGATGGCTCAATCAAAGGATCTATGGGCAAAACTTTTAATCTTTTTGATCAGTCCATTAATTGTTTAGTCTGGAAAAAAATGCTCCAGAAAAATAATATGATTATTTTACTGTCTTGTCTCATGTTACATGTTGTCGTGTGATTTCCTGTTTTATTTTGAAACTAACTTCCCCTCTCGTTTCAGGTAGCTTATCCTTCCTTTTGTGTTTCCCGCCGCTGTGATTATCAGCCCCGCCCTGATTGTTTCCACCTGATCCCCTTCCTTGTGTATTTAAGTCTGTGTCTCCCATTGTCTTGTGACAGATTGTCTTGTCTTTCGTTGTCTTTTGACGCCATTCATGTCACGTCTTGCTATTGTTGTTGAGTTTTCTTTTGCTACTTTGCCTTGCCTTTTTGCCTTGTTGCATTGTCCTCGTCAGAGTGATTTTTCGTTTGTACTTTGTTCAGAGTTATTTTGAGTTCTTGCCATTTTTTGCCTTTTGACTACTTGTGTTTCCTCGTTGCGAGTGATTTTGATTTGATACTTTTAATAAAGACTCTTATTTTGAAAACGTCGCTCTCTGTGCCCTGCATCTGGGTTCAGAGTTTGCACCAGGCTTGTCACAGGCGTGGCATCTTAAAATTTGTCTGACCAATTGTCCCAAACCAACAGATATTTCATTTGAAATTATACAAATTTGAGAAAAGCAGGAAATTCCTCTCATTTGAGCAGCTGAATCCTGCAAATGTTCCACATTTCAGCCTGATGAATAATGAAGTGATTATGAGAGTTTAAGTTATTTGCTTTCTATTAACTCAGTAGTTGCTTGGCAAAAAGAAATCTCAGCACACAATTGAACTCATTTACTCTTATCATCCTCAGCAAACATAAGTGCTCAGTTATCACAGAGATGGTTTAGTTGTTTGACTGAGAAAATTCCAACTGCTGGCAAAGGTAAGTGAGTTACTTGTGTTGTGATATTTTTTTTACAAAGTCAAGAGTGAAAATTCAAGCTGAACTAAGTAGACCATTAATCAGTTCTATCAAAGACACATGGATGAGTTTGGTATTTAAGAGCTAATGTCCCAGCTCTGTTATCTCGAACAACCAAAAGGGGCTTTATAAGAATTTGTCTAATTTGTCACACACAGGTGGCCTGATATGCAGAAACTAATGAGACATATCTGGAGCTAAATTCCACACTTTCCCAGTGGTGTGGTATAACAGCTGTTTTTCCTCCAGCAGGAAGGGGAAACATTAACTTTCCATTATGTTGTGGAACAGCTGGCCCGCGTTGCTTATCATGTGACCGCAACCGCCGCTCGGTCGGTGTCGGACAGGATGAGACTGTCAGGGCAGTGTCACCCAGATAGACACAGCTGGCAACGATGGTCAGATATAGTGTTACACCTCGTGGTGCTGTTCATCAGCTGGAAAACAGCTTTTGCATGAATCATTTAGAAATCCAAGATGCTTCGGCCACTGTTACTTTCCATAACGACATGATTTCAGAGATAACAAATGAAACGCCTTTTGGATGCTCCCTGGGAAAAAAAAAAAAATCTAATAAGGGTTGGAGGATTTCCCAGATGGTGTCATTCAAACGCAGTCGCCCATTGAGCCAGTGCCATGCAAAATCTTCCCTGGGATGCAGATGATATTATGCTTCTGTTACATGTGGAGAAGGTAATTCATAACGCTGACGACGAAAAGAACGAGTGTTTGTTTAATCTGCTTCTTTGGGTCAACAGATAGGCGTAGCTGTGATTCCAGCCAGGAGATCTCATTTCTGTCCAGAGAGACTTGTCTGTTTATAGTTTTTAAAGCAATTCATGACAGTTTAATAAGACACTGCTGATGGACTACAGCTGATAGATAATAGACTGTCAGATTATAGAAATGGCGTTAAAGACTCTAATTAGTGTTCTAGCACAATCTAACAAATCAAAAATCTGCCACTATTCCAAGAAACTCTGGACGCTTTGTAAAAATTAAATGAAACAGAATGTAGTAATTTGTTAATCTTTTTTGACATATACACAATGAGAAAACAGTACAAAGGCAATATGTTTCATTTTGATCTCATCAACTACTTTTTGTAAATATTTCCTTATTCTGAATGTGATGGCAGGAACATGTTTCAAACAAGTCAGGACAGGAGCAACAAAAGACTGTGAAAGTTGTGGACTGATTCAAAAACACCTGTTTGGATCATTCCACAGGTAAACAGGTTCATTGGTAACAGGTGATAGTATCATGACTGGGTATGAAAGGTTCATCCTGGAAAGACTAAGTCGTTCACAAGCGAGGATGGAGAGAGGTTCAACACTTTGTTAAACATATGACTGGATAAAGGAGTCCTCTACCAGTCATGTCCTGTTCATGTATCAGTCCTGTCTGTCTTTGTCCTGTCACAGTTCTGTCAGCCATGATTCTGTTCAGCCTTAGTTTATGTTCAACCTTGTCTCGTCTAATTCTGTCCTTGTCTTAGCTCAGCTTTCCCTTAATTTATGTTCAGTCTCTGTGCCTTAGTTCTTTCTGTCTTAGTGCAGTCTTTCTGCTTTTGTTCACTCTTTCTGTCTCATTTCTGTCCTGTTCATGTCTTGTATTTGTCCTGTCATGTCTCTGCTGTCATAGTTCCAGGTCTTAGTACTGTCTCTGTTCTGCCATCTCTGATCTGCCCCAGTCCTGTCATGTCCTAGTCCTGTCATGACTTAGTCTTGTCTTGTCGTTGTCCAGTCAGCCACAGTCCTGTCATGTCTAAGTTCTGTCTGTCATACTTTGTCACTATTCACCTGCCATAGCTTTACACCCCAGGTCCCAGTACTTTTCCACTCTCCCCCACCTCTGCCTCGCCTCACCTGCTGGCCACACCCACCTAATCATCTCACCTGTGCACCCAGCTGTTTTCAGTCACCAATCAGCACTTTATAAAAGCCACTCCACTTCACTCTTACTTTGCCAGATTGTTCTTACTCTCATGCTTGTTCATGTAGTTTTTTTTTAGTTTTTTTTTTTTATCTGCTCTTTGTCACATCAACGCTTCCATCTCCTGTTCGTAGTTCATGTTTGTGCTTCCTGTCTGCCTGTTCCTGTTTTTTTTCTCGGCAATTCTGGACACGACCCCTTCTGAGAGTTTTTGTTTCAGAAGATTTCTTTTGCCTTTGTTAAAGGACATTACCAACCATCTGTTCCAGTGTGAGTCCATCCCCACTCCCCGTCACATCAGGTAAACACTGTATGTTTGCAAATATTTGCATCCTGTTTTTATTTATTTATTTATTTATATGTTTTACATGGCATCCCAACTTTTCTGGAATCACAGTTGTAAATGCACAGTTGCTTGGTGATTCTTTGAGCTATTTTGCATTTCCATTTCATCAAATCTGCAGGAAACATAAGAGAAAAATAGCAAATTTCCTTTGTTTTCCTACTTTTCATGCAGACTTTCCAAAACAAAACAGCATGAGTACCTTAAACCATCCCTCCTCCATCTCTGACCCCAGCAATGCACATAAAAAGTTCAGACTTTTCCCTTTCGAATATTAACCAAATCCTGAAACTCCAACATACAACATAAAAAATATTTATTTCTAAGTACAACCACAGCTGTCACATCCTTGCCCACTCACCCAGTCCATTGAGCGTCCCGATGTGCGAGATCATAAAGTTGCTGATGCTGTGATTGGCCAGCGAGTCCGCCATGCTGCTGAGAGCCGACGCCCCCGCCGCCGTCCCGATCAGATACTCCAGGATTAAGTTCCAGCCGATGAAAAACGCCACGCACTCGCCCACGGTCACGTAGCTGTACGTGTAGGCCGAACCTGTGGTCTTAGGCACCCGCACGCCGAACTCTGCGTAACACACTCCTGCGGGACAGAGGGGGGAGACAGACACATTCATACACACACACCAGCGATACGGCTGCATTATCATCCGAGTGAAAGGCTAAGTTGAAGGTATTGATAGGAGCATTAAAGCAGTGCTAAGATATCCCTTGAGTGCCTTCTATATTATAGCTTCACCCGTATAATGTCTTTGCCCTTGTTCTGATTGCACAGTTATTAAAAGGCTCTTCATATAAATCATATCAGTGTAATGATGATGAGCATGACAGTAACCTTTATACTGTGGCCTATAGGATGATGAAGTCAGCCGTGTGTGTGTGGAAGAGACAGAGAGAGTGTTTAAGGGCAGAGAAAAGTCACACAAAAAGTGTGTCTCACCTGACAGTATGGAGGCCACAGCGGCAATAATGAAGGACACAATGACCCCCGGACCTGCCATCTCCTTCGCCACCAGCCCCGACACCACGTACATCCCCGTCCCGACGCAGCTGCCCACGCCCAGCGACACCAGGTCCACGGTGGATAACACCCGGGCCAGCCTGGTCCCGTGAGAGCTCGTGCCCGACATGGCCGAATCCAACATGGACTCCACAGGTTTGGTCCTGAGGACACGGGACGCGAAGGTGTTCCACGCCGAGGCCCATTGTACCCTCCGAGGGTCTAGCTTCCCGACCAGACCGCTCATTCTGAGGGCTGAAGGTCAAAGGTCAGAGTCACAAAGGGAAGATTCTCACGAGGAAGAGCTGGAAGTTCTCTCAACTTTCTCTTATGTGTTCCTGTGAAAACAATCACGTGTGGACGAGGAGTTATTCCTGATCCAAATGATGGAAGATTCAAAAGAAGATCTGACGCTGGCTTCCTCCGTTCTCTTGTCCTGGTTTAGTGGAACGCCATCTTAGTTTTCCCCCACATGGCGAGAGAGAAAGTTACCTGAAAAACAAAGATAGGATAATTTATTTTTGCTGCATTTCACACCTCATTGTCTCCTGTTATTCGTCTGACACGATTCTTATTTTTTTGAGCGCACACACCAACACACAGGAGCCCAGCGGTGGAGATTCATTACACATTCGTGCACAAATGAAGTGCACCTGAATGAGGAAGCAGCTAATTAGCAGGCCTCTCCCTGTTGCACTGTTGCTATAGTGGCCAAGCTCATTAGCGACGGTAACAGACACTAAATCTTTTTTTTTTTTTTTGGTTTGTGGGGCGGAGAGAGATGTGTAATCATGTGTACATGCTCACGTAATTCTTCGAAACATCTAAAGTTCTTTGAGCACACCACTGCAGTTACTGACAGGTCAATTTGTCCAATACAAAAATACGATTGCAACCAATTAGTGTTGAAAAAAGAAACTTAAAAATTAAAAAACACTTGTAAGTAATGTAAGTAAGTAATTAAATAAATACTACTAAATGAAATAGCAGACTGGACTAAAAATCAGCCATTTTCCTTCCGTTTATTTGGTTCATTTATGCAATTATTATTAAACTACTAACCTTAAATTCACTTTATTTTTTTAGTCTTGTAGAATTTATTATTATATATTACAGTAGAGAAAGTAGTTAAAATTGTCTTAATTCTAACTAATTACTACAGTACATACAGTAATCATTAGTAAGGTATATGTATAATTAATATTGTTACAATAGATGTGTAAATAATGTATCAGTAATAATAATAAAAATGGCACAATATATAAAAATGTAATAGATAATTTAGGTACATTTTGCTAATATCACAACTGTACTTAATTATGATTTTGGATTTTGTGTGTCTGAAAAATGCCAGCGAACAGAAACATGTAGGTGAAAATAAATTGTGTATTATGTCTTAACAATGGCAGAACATATTCAAACAGCAGAGGCTTTACTATACTTTTCCACCAGTGTCTCTGATGTCATATGAATAACAGGAGATGCTGTTGAAAAGAGAGCTATTACAGGCATCAGTCGTAGTACAGTCCACTCACCATTCATCCACTTTGAACAAGTTACTAAATAAACACACACTCACATACAGCTCACCCACACTGGCTCTCAGCTATAATATGAGCCACTCTTTGGTAAATGACGGCTGCAATTACCCAGCTGTTTAACCAGAGGAGGCCGGGGCTGCTATTGTCGCTGCACTAAGTGGAAGTACGAGCGTGTGGAGGGATACGGGGAAGGTGATTTAATTTGTGAGTGATGGTGAGTGTCAGGTGAGGCGGGGGTGGGGGTGGGGGGTGGGGCTCTTAACCCATCACAAGCCCAACTCACAGGTACGCTGATTATACTGGATTGAAAGTGGATTTCACTTGTAGAGGGAAAGTTGAGAATGATGATGGATCCAAACAAGCTGTGATTCAAGTACAAGATGAAAGTCACAGTTAAAGTTTGAACCTTCATCTATCTATAGTCAATTCACATAAGAACTGTGATTCTCATACGATTCAGAAGTTGATTGTTGTACATTGTTGGCATGATGGTTTCTCTTTGCTGCACTGATGGAAACAGAACTGTCACAAAGGCACAGTGCGCCTTCAAAAGGATGTAGTCTCCAATTTGTCCTCAATGAAGGGATGTGCGTTTTTGACATTACTCATACAATATTGACAAGATGAAGGGCTGGGAAGCTATTATGGGAATACTACAAATATGAGGGCTCACATCATCACACAGTCTCTTGGAGTGAATGTTTGCGAAGTCAATCGAAAACACCAGCACCGGCAAACAAGATGGAAATTACTCAGAACATAACCTGTTTCATTTCATTTCCGAATGGCAGCATTGATAATGGCAGGATTCAGCATTGCAGCAGAAAGGGTTTTCATTGCTGGGGAAATTGGTAACAACTCGACCAAATTCAGTTTCTACAAAAAAGAATCCAGACATCACTAAAGGACACTTTCATTATTAGAGAGTTTTCACAACAGACCTTTATCAAAGAAAATGTCTTTAACAATGGCTCCATTCAATTAAGATAGCCATGTCAGCGATCGAGCTTGAACTATACCTGAGCCCAGGAACCGGCTCACCTGAATGGAATGCGGCCCTCATTAGTGTTATCAGTTCAATGTGAGCTTTTCCTGCTTCAAAATGTCTGCTGTGAAATGGGTCTGTTGCACTGCAGTTTCTCTTTTTCTTTGTTCCAGCAGACAATGACCTTCATCAAGAAAACCTCCACTGCCTTAACTGCCAGTTACGTTTCATGTTGCAATCAAATGGACTGAAAACATGAGTGTTTGGCACATTCACTGAAAACAGTGACCCATTTATTCATCATTCCCATAAATTCCCACCTGCACTCAAGAGCGCGCTTCTGTTTCATTTAGCAGCATGATTCTACTGAGATAGCAGGTTCTCTCATGTTTAACAATTTAACAGGAAATTGAATTACAAATTTTAGTTAGATAATCCATTGCTAACTAATAAATACACAAAAGAGATATGAAACAATATTAATAATAGTCTCACATATCAATTTGTTGCAGCCTTAAAAAAAAAAAATCTCTGATCAACTTTAAACCAGAAACTGACTATCAAACACACAGATATACACAAATATAGACAAAGAATTACACACAGAGAAGGATGCACAACTTAAAACTTAAGTGCAAAAAAGCATGTGTGTGTGTGTGGCGGGAAAAGAAGTGATTAGGAAAAAAGGATGAAGAGGATGAGCAGAATGAAAAACAGCAAATCTGTTTTTCATTAGATTTGATCCTTCGGGCTTTGTCAATAAGTGTGTGTGTGTGTGTGTGTATGTGAGTGTGTGTGTGTGTAAGAGACAGACCTTAACAGCTTTAATTGCAGACACTGGTACCTATGCACGTATCCAATCACACTCAGCAAAAGTCAAACACTTGATCAAATGGTAGCTTGCAACAAAAGAGCTTCTGTTTGAGATTGTTGTGTTGATGAGATGTGTGTTATGTGCTACACACACACACACACACACACACACACACACACAAATGTATGCACACAGCCTTTCATCATTCTATATCACAAATCAAATCACACAAGCAGCTTGTTTTTCAAAACATCTGTTACTTAAATATTCTTTAATATTCTCTGGCTAGTTTCTCTGACAGTGACCACCACCTGCCCTGTGTTGAGTTTGAGCTATTTGAACAGTCGTAGATCAACAAAACTGAGCAGCACAAAGCGACGTGGCAGCAGGTGTTCCATCTGCTCCGTGCTGAAAAAAACTGGCTTCACTTTACTAACAGTCATCCCCTGAAATAAAGGTTAGTCGAAGAGCATTTAACCTTTGTGGAAACCGAGGCTCGTGTGACAACGTGGACAAAGGTTCTGCCACACGTTTACATGTAAACAACTCATGCCAACATTACAGTTATCTCAAGGGCAGTTATTTAAAACCTTTAAAAAAAAAACAAGCAACATGGTTTTTACAGTTAAAAGTTGAAAAATGATTGACACTAAATATCAAGTCAAGAATAAATAAACACCAAACAGACCAGATGTGTTTTGGTCTTAATATGATTTACAGGATGATCAATGACTTGTCTTCCGTAGATTATTCCAATTCTCAGTCTCTTCTGGTTTTGAGTTGTGACTTTCAGGCTACAAACAGGCTCATGTGTCATGGGATCAGTACTACAATCCTCAATCAGGAGCTGAAGCTGTGCAGCATAGATCTGCAGCAATCTGAGCTCGTGGTTGCTTCATTATCTAACTTTCAATCAGCATTTCAGTCCACATCAAATTACGATTTTTATGAACTGGATCAGTTACTGAATGAAAAAAGGGCACATGAGTCCCAGGATGTTTTGTCACTGTGTGTAATTTCATTCAGATAATGATCCAGATTAAGATTAAACATTTCCAATTTTCTATCAATTATATTAAAAAGTGAGAATCATGCAGTCTTGCAGGTTATCCACTATCTGCCTGCTCTCTGGTTTACAGTCAGACTGCAGCAGACAACCTTTTAATTATACTTCAACATTTGGGGAAAAAAGCTCTACTCTCTTGCCAGGAGTTGGATTAGATGATCAATACCACTCTGGAGCTGGAGCCAGGAGGCAATTAGCTTAGTTTCGTATAATGACTGGAAGCAGGGCAAAACTAACTTGGCTCTGTCCAAAGTTCTGGATTCTTGTCATCATCGTAACCGCGGAGACTCGGTTAAGTCACTGCAGCAAAACTTTTATTTTATTACCATTCCAACTTTGTCAAACAGGCTCTGCAGGCTATGTAATCCATTCTGTTATTCTATTTAGCACTGCATAAGTGACAGCTGTCACTGAAACAACAGGTCTTGCTGTCACTCAAAACTGTGTGTTGAGTAAGTTGAAGAATTTGGCCATGATGCTTTACAGTTGACAGATCCATATTAGCTCCATGCTTCCAGCCTTCATGCAGAGTATCCATCTTCTCATCTAACTCACTGCAAGAAAACAAATCGGCATATTTTCCAAAAACTTCATCTTCAGGCTTGAACTTTTCTTGCACATTCTAAAATGGATGCACGCTGATCGGTAGACTGCGCTCCCAAAAAGAAATCAGACAATTACCTCACCACTAATAATCCATTACATTAAGCACAGTGTTTGCAGAAGCTCCTTGTCCAGTGGCAACATCTGCATGATGCACCATCCCCTGACTCTGAGAACAAGAAGCAGGCCCAGTACTGTTCCTCTGAGCACAAAGTGCTGGCAGCGACGCCATCGACTGAATTATTTAATAGAGTGTGGGTGCAGGCAATAATTTTTATATTTATTTAAACATCCAGCCGTGGAATTATTCATATCGCTCTTGCCGTTTCATTAGAGCAGAAAGGAAATATAAGCGTATAGCATGTGAACAAAACAGCATGAAGGGAGAAAAAGCACACGGCGAAATAAAGCCAAGCTGTGATTAAGAGAGAGATTTGAGAAATTACTGTCATCTCCCAGTGTGTGAGCAACGCGCTGCTCTTCTGTTTATAGCAGCTCTGTTCCACACACACACATGGCGACGTAATAGAATTTCCAACGAGATCTTTCTTCAATATCATAGCATTAAACAAACAGCCATTATCTGCTCTGCCAGAGTGCTGCCATTTAAAGATCAATAGTTGAATCCCTGTCATTATAATCATCACCACCACCTCTAGCATCTTAGCATTACGGCGCTTCCTCTCCAGATAAGAGAGCTGTCAGAACATCCATCCTTGTGTCTAATCAGCCGTGACTAAGCCCGTCTCTGTGTCCGCCCCTGCCCGCGTCTGAATTACTGGATGAATAACCTGATTCAACTCTCATTGGCTTTACAGTAAGAGCTGCATCGGCTTAATAAGGCTGAGAGCCCTTATGATTCACTTGAAAACCAACCTGGCAACCAGCCTGCGTCGCGTGGCCCCCGACCCCCCTCCATAAACCCAACCTGGCAGGCGGCCCTGGCCCGGGTTTTAACAGCCGAAGAAGAAGGCGCTAACTCATCAGGAGAAAAACCCGAGTCAGGGAAATTTATCTTACTTTGTGAGTTTCCTCTTTTTCTCTCAGTCTCACCATCCTCTGTCTCACAGATGTTTTTGCATACAGAGGATTTTTGTGGCACTATGAAAACATCCCACTAAGTCGCCTTATTCTTCTAAGCAACAAATGACCAACGCTGCCAGCTCCAGCATTAACACAAGAGGTCACCTGTCAGGAAAACATATAGGTTTGTTTAAAGGGACTTAATAGATTAGCTTTTTTAGAAGAGGTTTTTCTAGTGAGGACAGTCTCTTAAAAGTGGTTTAAAAACTGCTGTTACATGCTGGAAAAGTTGCAAACTGCCGTGTTTTAAGTCCACATGAGTATTAAGTACTGAAAAGACTTTCACTTATATGAGCTTCATATTTGCCTTTGAACATCTTTTCCATATTGTGTGACGATATCAAATGCTGTATTCCCTTTGTGCCTGCTCTTCACTCAGCTGCATGAGGTTACACTGAATAGATTATTCATATTCAACACAAAATACTTGATTGCAATATCTTTTTTTTTTTTAAACTAAATAATGGGATTGTGCAAGTTGACATTCAAGTAAATCTCGATTTGTATCAAGGAGCGAAATCATCTCAACCCGAGACAATTTGCTGAGAAAAATATGATTAATATGAATCTAGAGATGATGAGTCTCACTTGTTTTTTACGTGTCTACATGACTTCTATTGTTAGAAAATCAATGTGCTATCTATCTCTTTTGTTATTCATTCATCAGGCAATAGATAGATAGATAGATAGATAGAGAGATGTGTGCACAACTCTACTTCAGTGCCTCTGTGGATTTATGAGGTCGTCCTCTATGGAGCGTTTCACAGCAGCTTAGAATCAGTCTATAGTCTAATATCTTGGAGACAATAATGCATCGTCGTCGATCAATAAGACTAATGGTAAATCCATTCCCAATTAATCACAGCTACTTCCATCTCACCAGCAGTTACTCTTAAATGTAGTCTGCTTCCTTTTTAATATTGTCATTACTGTTGTATTGACATTAAAGAAACAACACGACTCATCAGCTCGTGTCATCTCTCTTCCAAAGCACCGTATTCACGATGCAGAAAACCATCCATTAAACTGCGAGATCCAGTCGAGGAGTCAGTGGTAATTGGCAGGATATAAAGCGAAGGAGTCCTACATTCATTCTCCTCCGCTCGGCTGACTTTGGCGACTGTCTGGCTGATTCCGCGCCTTGGCTGACTGGTCACACTGTCCCGATATGACAAGCCTAATGAATCTGATTCCTCATTTGACACAAAAGAGAAATTGCCGCCTCCCAGGTTGATTTTCGCTGCCTGACACGTCAGTCACAGTTCACCTATCTCTGTCTGTCTGAGCTGTTTAGAGGCTGATTTTTACACGAGACCTGCGATGTTCCCGTCAGTTTCACTGAGCCGCATCACTGGCTCAGAAATTTGCTGACAGATTCTTTTTTTTTTATTTGTTAATGTCAAACTATCTATATGTTCTCTTGATGTGCAAATAGTACTATTTGGTTTATCGACTTTATGAAGAGCAGAAAAATTAGCTTATTTTACAGAAATCCAAACTTGTTTTTGTGAACTTTTTCCAAATGAAACTTTTAAAACTTATTATGGGGACTACATCTCTACACTACAATACAGATGTGTCCCTTTGAGATTTAATCCCTTGGAGGTCCTCATCCAGCCGCATCTCACTGATTCACATACACTTATTTAATATTATTCTGATCCATGACCATGAATGTGTTGATGTCAGGTAGAGGAACAGAAGGAAATTAGCTCTACTTTCTTGAATGATGCAGTTCATAGGGATAAAGATGCAGCCATGAAAGGGTTAACCAGGAAGTTGTAAAGTAATGACCTCACCAGGTGCCATTAAACCAGGAAATTATGATTGAGTTTAATTTAGTGTGTGAGCCAGTTTACGCTGTTATGACCCATTATATATGTCCTAATGCCATAAAAGTTCATACAAAACACCTATATATATTTTTATGTTAATGTTAATTTCATACAATTATTGTTTCTCTTAGTGGCTGAATACATCTTTTTGTTTGTGACTGGAGATAGTTTAAGGCTGTGTATTGTTGTAGGTGTAAAAAAAAAAGTCTTGGAGCACAAAAGTGTAAGAATTTGGATGGAAACAAGCTTTTGACCATGTTATATCCTGTAACACCGCGTTAATAAGAGTAAACCACTGGGCCACGATGAAACAGTAAGAATCACCTGCCATGATGTTTAAATAATCCTCTTCCATCTTGAATCCTTGACTTGTTGTGAGTGTGCTGGTTTTACTTGATTAAAGACAAACTGAGAAAATCCTCGCAGACTAAGTGGCCTTGGAATAAAAAGAGAGGCTACATGGTGCAAATAATGAATGTGCCAGGAGCTGATGCGATGATGACTGCCTCCATACTTATCCGGCACGCAAACCATTTAGTGTTGATCGACACTATTGGAACTGGACAAACATAAACACAAACATGGGCGTCCCTCGGCTGGCCGTCTGACCAGTTTGCTCATTATCTGACTGACTGCCTCGTAGTCTGGCTTCGCTTCAGATTTCAACCACTGAAGCTCAAACATGCCGACGTGTAGATTTACAAGCATATTGATAAGAATAGACAGAAGAAGCATCTCAGTTCGAGGTGTGTCATCCTTATCTGTCAAAACCTTCCAAGAAAGGTGGAGACTGTTTGGCGCTGGTGCCAGGCTGCAGACAAATTGCACTGCATGACTGACCTGTCAGCCAGTTCGCTTCGCTCCCAATTTGGCCCGCCTCATCCCCATCTATCTCGCCCTAATGCGGCACAGTAGGAGCCCGGAGCTTAAAGCGCGCCGGGTCTGGCTCCAGACTGCGAGATAAATAAAAACAACGGTGTCGCTCCCTCTGGCTCCCTGGCTAACCAGCCATATCGATGACATCTCTGCCGACGTGGCCTTAAGCTCTGGAAAAACAACAGGGTCATTTCACACACTCGGAAAGCGAACCTCAGTTGTAGACTAACATGAGTTTAAGATATTCAAAGCAGAAATGCCAAAAAAACAAACTAGACTCATGGATCCTTGGTTGCAGATTCAGGCATTTCCTGCTGACTAATCCTTCGACGAGGAGCCAATAGCATGAAATATTGGTGACGCTCCGGGATAATGGAGACAGGATATATTGCCAGTGGTTGCCAAAAGACATTTTCCACCCACAGCATTGTCGCTATCGATCCGATTTGCTAATCCCCATCTCTGCTGCGGGCGGCGTGTCCTTCTATAGTATCTGAGAGAGCTTTCTCTACAGTATCACTGCAGGAAAACACATATCATCCTGGTTTTATATGATAGAGAAATGCTCCTACATCGCTCTCTCTAACCTCCTCTTCCTCATTGGTTTCTCCATCTCTATCCTCCCAGTCTTTCTCCCACAGTTCAGGGACTTGTTTGTCAGCTTGTCAACAAATGAGAGCAGTAGCTGTTGTGTGCCTCTATGTACAAACAGTCCGCCAACACCTGATGGTCCTTTTTATTCTATCGATTCCACCTTCACCTGTTACCCTCTCTACGTTCTCAAGTGTATTTCCTCCCCTTCGCTCTCTGACTGGCTCTGTTTTTCTGTCTCTCTGCCTCTTCTCAGCGCCCGGCCTTGGTGGATGGCAACTGAATGGATAAAGCTGGCTGTGTTTGTCCACCGACGCCTTTTTCGATTCAGCTTTGACTTTAAGGATTAACATAGCATGCACAAAGAGTCTGGGTTGTTTTTCCCTTCGAGGGATGGAAGGTGATGATGAGGTGCCCATCATTTTCTCACTGTCTTCAATTTGATGGACGTGTGAGAAATACAGCTCATCAATGCAGACATATTTTGTAGTTTGATATTCAGCGATGACATTGGTACATGAATCAACACACATAGAGTTCATTTCTCCTTCTTCTTCTCTACTTAAAATGCAAGTCGAGATCCATCATTTTTCAAGATATTAAATGGGGATCAAAAATATAAACTCTGTGTGATGTACCTTGTTTAATATAAAACCTCATGCTAACTGTTTGCAAGATGTTTTCATGCACACTCTCATGGCAACAATATTAAGAAATCCAATAACATTCTGAAAAAGCTTCCATCGGTTTGTGGACAAAGTGGAGCGTGAGCCAAATCCAGACGAATTCATTTCGTCTCAATGAAGGTAAAAATGGTTTTATGAGCTTTTAACTAAGGATCAGGTTTTCGCAGTCATCTCACAGGAAGAATCGCACCAGTGTATTTTTATCTCCTCCTGTCGCTCTGATGACTATTTATTTGTTTACCACCGGCTTGAATTTCATTATGTCTGCTTTACTAGAGGTTTGTTACTGATCTGTTTAGCGGTGCCTTGACAAAAACAATACATCCTGCAAAATACTACACACCTGAAAGGTTTGTGCAATATGAGTTTATGATTAATATATTACATGGGACTGTGTTTTAAAGTGTTTTCTAGAGGGGGTAAAGTGGAAGTTTGTGGAAGTGGAATACCCATGTCTTTTTTTGAAGGCCACTTTAAACTGAGGGCAACACTGAAATGAGGAGAAGGAGGTCGATAACTGGGGCAAAGCCTGAGAGATATGCAGTGATTTCTTCTCAATCACTTTTACTGATTGACACTACTTTGTCTATTGACTGTGTTTGTCAGTGCAACAGGATGTGTAATGTTTTGTTTGTTTTTTTAAAGATGGAAACTTATGACTTTTGAAAACTAAGCCAAACCTACATTAGAACAGACAGTTGTTGGTTTTGAAAAAGGCAAATCCATCAGCTAGAGCTAAGTATATTCAAAACTACTGATTTACCTGTAGGGAAGAAAACGCAGTCACAAATTTACAGAGATCAGATTACGTTGTAATGATAATAATCAAGGCTGCCCACCTCCCACACACAAGCCCTCCAGTCTGCTCCTGTCTCTCTCTCTGTCTCTTCTCTTTGTCTCTCTCTTCTCTTTTCTCTCCCTTTAGTGCCTGTTGAGCCAATAACCAGAGGTGTGTATGTGTGCAGCTAACAGAGACAAACAAAGAGACAATGTGTGTGTGTGTGTGTGTGTGTGTGTGTGTGTGTGTGTGTGTGTGTGTGTGTGTGAGGGTCTGATTATATTATCCCTTATGCGCAGGCAGGTTCACTGACGTCAGTGCTGAGGAGCATCTGATGGAGGAAGGGTGGTGGGGGTCAGTCAGCCATTCATAAATATAAAGGCTTATGGTTTTTTGTGTATGAGTGTGTGTGTGTTTCGGCTGCATGAGTCACACCTACATTCTACTGTAAGAGTTTCGTAATGACATCACTAAAGTATTTATCTGCCATGAAGAAATCTTTGATGCGTAATTCTTCCAAACAGGCACATGAACATTATCATTTGTCAGAGAAACATCAATTTTCTGTAGTGTCTGTCTTGTAATACGCACACACACACACACACAAATACAAGCATCCATTTCCCTAATAAAGATGAATGTGACAGCTGTACTATTTCATTAACCCTACACTGTTTTGTCTTGTGACTTAAAGTGGCTATAATCAATGTTTTCATAATGCAAATAATAATATGAAAGCATTGTGAGAGGAGTCACTTGTAGTGATGAACCTAAAGAGATTTATCACCTGAATCTGCAGCTCCCCTTCATCCCTCTTAATCTTACTACTATGGAAGGAGCATTTTTATGTTTTCCATGTTTTATAAAAACGCAAAAATACTCAAGACTGTATTCTTTGGGCTATGACACTGACAATTCAGATCCAGCTGACGACCTTTGTTTCATGTTTTCCTCACTTCTTGACATTTCTCCAGAATCTCCATCTAATAAAACCAGAAAATGCCCGAAATATAACAATAATAATAAAATCTCTACCCGACTCTGAATCACAAAAATAACACCTCTTCAAACTGAATATATTTAATCATTGTGGAAAACAACAAACAAAAAAAAACCGAGGTGCTAGTCACTGCACCTCGAGCTGCCCCAGTGGTGTGGCCCTACATGTGACTCTGAGTCCTCTGATGTGAGACCTGGATGTCTTGGGGGCTGTGTGTGTGTGTGTGTTTGTGCGTGTGTTTGTGGTCCATGTATTGCTCATGCTGTGGGGACTTAATCTGTTTACGCAGTCACATTGCAAAACCAAATGCAAGTCTCCATAATGTAAATCACTAAATTTGAGTGTGAAGACTTGGGTGAAGGTTAAGTGTAAAGGTTAGGATTAGGGATTCAGTTGTGATGGTTAAGGTTGGGGTGAGGGAATGTAGTGATGTGTGTGTGTGTGTGTGTGTGTGTGTGTGTGTGTGTGTGTGTGTTTGAGGGATATGCAGGAGGACAAACTGCAGTTGCTAGACTGGTCAGTTATATAATCAGCTGCTTCTACTTCTTATTGTTGTTTCACTCTTCGAATCATCATTATCGCATTTTTCTTCTTCCTGTTTGGCATCGATTGTTTTTTTCTAGCCTCCTAGTCCATCTGTTCATTATACTGTATGTCAGACTTACAGATATGGATTTGTGTGGTGCTATATTGGGGGAGGGTAGAATGTATTGTTTTGCAGATGTTCAAGTGTAGGATAGTTTTCCAGACACTCTCCCATTTTCTTTCTTTGTTTCTTTTTGCATTTCCTGAATTTTGCAGCATCATCTAAATTTAACAATCACAATAAAAACACACTCTTGAGTCAGCATTTAAAAAAACAACTCCAATTCTGTTAGTCAAGGACCTGAATTGCCTATTAAGCCTGAAACAGCATCACCAGTTTTAATTCCATGCTCTCAATTATTCTATGTTGACAATTTAATCACTTCCTGCGCTGTGAACGTACCATTTTCAAACAAACAAAAAAAACCCCCACATCTCCAGCACACAAAACACAACCTCCATCTAAAAGCGATTGAATTAAAATTGAAATCAGCTTTCTGTATTTCAGTGCAGCTGTCTCTGGAGGTAAGTAATAGGCACCTGTTGAGCGCCGACAGGGCCCCCGAGCTGGAGCGTATTAGCAAAGCTGACCTGCTGATGACTGTTTTCAGCACCGCGGACAGCACGTCGTCACAAGTATGAGGGATGAGAAAAGGGAATTAAAGAGAGGAGACCTTATGGTGGATAGATAGAGAGAAAGAGAGAGAGAGAGAGAGGGAGATGTGGCCATGTCATTAGGGATTAGCCCAGTTCCACAGCTTGAGGCTTTCAGTGTCTGAGTGCTGTTGTCCTCACATAGACACACACATGCATCCAGCAGCACTGTGTGTGTGGGACTATGGATAGATAGATACACAGATAGATAGATAGATAGATAGATAGATAGATAGATAGATAGATAGATAGATAGATAGATAGAGTCACTGGTTTTGCTTGCCAGTGCATAACAAAGAGGAAAACAGGGTGCAATAAATCATACTGTTTCTCCATATTAGACAGAGGTTCAGCCCATGCAAACAGCTTATTTTATAGCCTGTATGATCATATATATTTAGAGCAACATCAGGATAAATGAATCCAACGTCTCAATACTATCACACCATGCAAAAGCTCTTCTTCCTCTCCTCCCTCTGTGCACAAAGAGTTTCACCATTGCACCTCCTGTTTGTCTCCTCTCTATCTGACACACCTCAGCACAGCAACACAAGCTATATAACTGCACATGCTCTCACCTGCAGGAGAAAACACCACTTCCAATAAACGTCCCACCCTCTTTGAGTCCAGTCCCCCCAGCCTGTCTCTCCCTCCACTCTCTCCTCTCTCCAGCCTTCCCAAACGCAGCCTGCTGCAGCTCGGGTCCGGTGGGAGAAGCGACACCCGCCCTAAACTCTCTCCTCCTCTCCTTCCTTCACGCAAACGCACGCGCGGTTTAAGGTGCACATGCGGGAAGGAAAGGACCCGACATTTGCATCCACTCACCAAAACATGATCCCCGCGAGGACGCTCCTCTGCGCCATCACGCATGAGAAAAAAAAGCTGCACAAAGGAAGACAACAAAAAGGGGGAGGAGGAGGGAGGCGGAGGAGGAGGGGGGTGTGGGGAGGGAGAGGTGGGATCTAATGGAGATGAGGAGAGGATGAGAAAAGTGGTGGAGAAACACTCACTGTGCCGGATTAGAGGATGCCCATGTCGGATGCTGCAGTCGGTCACCAGCATCAGCAGCAGCAGCAGCAGCATCTCCGGGCTGCGCGGTGCATCAGCAGGGAGGGGAGGGGAGAGGGGGGAGGGAGGAGGGAGGGTGAGGCTGATGATGTAAAAAGCTTTAAATCATTCAGGAGCCCGCTGCACGACATGTGACCGCCGACACGGTGGATTATTCATCCGGCTGGTTTCCTGCTCCAGGAGACTCCGAGCTGACCGGCCCACCCCGGTGACTCAAACCCATCCCACCCCTGATTATCAGCACAATGCAGTTTATGTATTTCATATAGATCCAGCTGGTGCATCATGTACTTCTTGTTTATAATGTTTCAGTTCATGCTGTTTTATTATTGCTTTATCTTACAGTAATCTTCAAAAAATGACTTTCACTATTTTGTTGTTATAAACTATCTTTAAAAATAGGTGATTTATATTTAAAAATATCAATATTTTAAGTTTTTTTAATGTGTGCAAATTTATGAAATAACACATCAACATTTTTTTAAATTGTGAAGTAAAAGTTAAAAAGTATAAGGAGGTTTACGAGTTTAACACATTTAAAAAGTTTGATTTTTAAATGAAAATACAAGTCTATAGGTCATGTGTTGCAAACTCCACATAATTTTTACCTTCACATGTTGCTTAAATCATGGATCACAGTTTGCTCTTTCACTTTTTCACCTTAAGTGTCATTCTCTCCCCTGACCGTGTCGTTTTCCTGTTTTACAGTCATGCAGGCGATCAATAGGTTGTGAACCTGCCACACACGTCTGCACCATCAAATCCTAACCAGTGTCAAAGTGGATGGTATAGGCCACACTGGGCATGTCTGTCAAACATAATGATGTCAGATTTAGACAGCGATTGGACATTTTCTAGGCGTGTGACATTTTGTGCAGATGCAATGACTTGAGGGGGTCTTGGAGTGCAGCATCAGTGTTTAATGTCACGAGGGGAAATGCGTCTCCGCCATCTATCATTTCCAAAGTGAATGGTAGATGAGAGCCATGTAAAGGCCTGTTGCTGAATTATTAAGCCTTTGCTGGTGTCTGATCAAATATTCAGCAGATGGCCATGTTATTTGCCATAGATAGCCCATTTCTGTCAGCTGCATTGTGTGACAGGCAGATGGATGATGTGCACATGTCTGCATTTGCAACATTAATCAACGTTACCGGTGAATGAGCAGCGATCCAACCCACCTAGACGGACTGCAAATATTTTCATCTGTGTGATTTGTTTTAGAGTCGCGGCCTCATCCATCACATCACAAACATATTTCACTCTGACAGACAACGGCATTGCACCAGTGTAGTTAGGTTGCAAAGGGACAAGATCCCCTTCTGGTAGACAAGTCAAAGGCATTTTAATCAAATTCAGTCTCTTGTTTTCATGTTCATTGCAGTTGCTCATGGCGGCCATCTTGTTGCTATCCAGAAATAAGGAGAATAAAAAATGGAATACCCGCCATTTTTTACTAAATAGAGCGGCCTACTCAAGCATAACTGAAACACATGATTAAAACGCAAGTTGAAATTCAGGACTTTTTCCCAGTCAACACATGTTGAAGCTGTCTGCATTCAATATATAAAGAGTTTGGAGGGTGATGTCTTTTCATTAACCTTTTCAAAACCAGAAACACAAGAGCAAAAGTGAGAAGACTACCTACATCAAGAAACTCATTACTTACTATTTTAAATTATTTGGGGTAGTAGCTTATGTTAAAAAATGGCATCTCTGACTTGCTCTTTACTGCATTTGGGGGAGTTTTCATTCCAGCAACCTTTCCCAAGAAAAACAGTTAGTCCTGATCCTGAAAGCCTTTGCTCATAAAACATTAAGAATGAAACATATGTTAAGCATAAGTAAGCAGCCAGAAAGGGGTCATGTAAGAATGATATAAGAGTCTCATCAGGCTTGTTTACTTATCTGATACTGGGACTGAATAGATGTACACTGCAATACAAGAACAATGCAGTTTATGGATCTTTTGGATGAGTCATCAATTGTGAGGATGTAGCAAATTTATGAACCTTTTGCAAGATTCCCAGAAAGAAAATCAACAGTTGCTGGCTGGAAATAAGAGGCTTTTTCTACCACGGCCTGAAGTACAGGAGCTGTTGTTTCAAAAATTACTACAAATATTAAATGATAAATAGGCCACCGTTATGTAAACTCAGTTGATTGCAGCAAGGAGAAAGGACAGACCAACAAACAAGTGCAGCTCATACACTGTAAAATACAAGTTCATCTGCTGTTCGCTGTGCTCCCACTGACATGTTTGATACCATCATGGCCGCAGCTCTGTTGTTGTTTTTTCCAGATCGCACTCACCGCTTTTCCCTCCACTGCTAAATGTCAGCTACCCTGCAGTCCAGCTGCCGTGTGAGTGTGGGAGTTTCTCTGTGTGTGTGAGTGTGTGTGTGTGTGTGTGTGTGCACACGAGTAGATGACTCACTATCACTGTGCCCTAAGCGGAGAGACAGCTGTGAGACCCAAGTGCCACTACCCATAATTCAGTAGTATCTGATGAGGTCACGGGGCTAGAGGGCAGGAGTGACCCATCGTGTCTGTCAGATGTGAACCTGCAGTGAGTGGACACACACACACACACACACACACAGCTTCATATGTCAGGGTGAATGACATGAAATAAGATTAAGCCTTTAACATAATGCACTGGCTGTTAACGTGTCGATGGATGTTTCTATGCATTCAGGATTATATGTGCTTTCAAAAACAAATACGAGCTGCTACACTTTTCCATTTTGCATGTGTGAATCTAACAGATTTATCACATCTCATATTCCCGCTCTGTGAGTAACGTGCCTCTCTCATATCTCATCATAATAAATGCTCCGTATTCACACGCTATCAAAACTCTATATCCAGCTCAATAGTCTCTCCTCCATCCATGTCAGCCTCCCCGACTCGGCTCTAACGGACATGCATTATTCAACACGATCTCCAGAAGTAGCCTTCCTCCCTCTCTGCCACTCCCTTTGCCACATCGCTGGAAAAGGGAGGATGGAGGGAGGAGAACTGAGAAGAGAGGGGGGATTTTGAAGAGAGAGCAAAGGCCAAACGAAAGGAGAAAGCGAAAGGAATTTGAAGGCGACAAGTCGGGGAGGAAGATAACACAGGCGGAGAGTGAGAGCAACAATAAAAGAGAGTAAGGGATATAAAGAGGGCAACACAGATAAACGGTGAGCGAGTCGGGAAAGAGGGATGGACTGACTCCTTCTGCCTGTCTTCACTGTGCAAGACCTGATTTAGAAAACGATACCTAAAGATAAACTCGATCTTTCACCCTACAGTGAAACAAAGTACCTTTCCTCCTAAAAGGCTGCCGAGAGGAGCTCAAACTAGGCCTTAAGGAATCCTTGTTTTATTTATTTGAATTGAAAGATAAAGTGCTATTATCTAACTGCTGGTTCACGAGCCTGAGAACAGAATCTTAATGATCTGATGCTGGATGGAAATTGCTTGGAGTTTGATGTATTTTAATTTTTCCTTTTTTTTAAATTATATTAGTAAAAATGTGGTCAGACCAGTGTCTTATTCCCTGAAACCCAGTAAACTGTATTAATAGCTCAGATATTGCTGCATTGCACTTCCCAAAGGAATCTTTTGATATTTCAGACATGCATGGCTTCCTCCCATGTCTGTGCGTAAAGTATGTTTGGAGCCAGGAGGCAATTAGATTATCTTTAGATTAGCGATAACGACTGGAAGCTTGGCGACCGGCAGAGACGTCACAAAAACATACTGCACAGACAGATAAACTGTTGTTCATCAAGAAATAGTTACAGCATATAAATTTACAAATTAACATTTTTACATATCTGTGTGAGCGCTGATTAACCCTTTGAGCCCTAAGCTATTTTTCAGGCCTCTGCTCAAACATTACATACCCATAATAAAATGAGTGTACCTCTGCAACCACAAGGTCTATTTCTTGTGTCATAATAAAGGGAACACTTGTAAGTTTTGCTCAGATGTGTAAATATCAGTATATATGTTACTGGGTTAGAGTAAATGAAGATGGCACACAGCACAAATGAAAAATTTCAGGTTCGCCTGAAAAAAAAAACGCTTTTGGGATAATAATATCTTTAAAATGATCCAGCTGCAGCTCTAAACCTCTACCAAATCATAGCACAATATGTGAGCAATGTCTCTGCAAAGTTTGACATAGAGACATCAGGGTTAAAAGAATATAGGGAAGATACTTTTCTATCCACACTCCAATTCAGAAGGTGGCGGTAATGCGCCTAAAAGCTGTTTTCCAACCGCCAATATAGAAGAAGAAGAAGAAGCAGAAGAAGAAGCAGAAGAAGAAGAAGAAGAAGAAGAAGAAGAAGAAGAAGAAGACATCCGGGTTGTTTGCATTGTGGCCCAGGAAGTAGCGCTAACTGTTTCCGGTGTGGATTTACCGATAAACAAACGTTTCATGGCAAAACAGCTAAGGTAAGAGAAATTTTACGACTATAGTTTGATGAAGCGATTTCGGTTTTTGCTGTTGTTGTGTTGTTTCTGGTTGTTGCTTTGGTTTTAGAGAGCTTTGATGGATATGGTTTGAATCTGTGGACTGTCTGCTTTCGTTTGAGGGGTTGTTTGTCCCTTTGCATAAAGTACCACAGCGCTATAGACAGAAATATGGCGAGTGGGTTGACTTGGTGGCGCTATTTCTATGTTTGATAATTCATTTAGCTGGCGTTTGAGCTGTGTTTGGTGCATGTACAAATGGCTTATATATTCTTGTAGCCCAGGTTCTGTTGTTAAATTTGATGTGCAGCATTACTATATTCTCTCATGATAAGTGCATTGTTTCACACAATTTCTGTTTATGTCTTACGCTCGAGGGTCCCCAATTGGGGGGCTCTCGGGCTCAAGAGACAATGCCTTAATTTGGAGGTAGTGGTAGGTTGACTTTTGAACTTTGGAGAGTCAGGCTAGTTGTTTCCTCCTGTTTCTCGTCTTTGTGCTAAGCTAAGCTAATTTCCTCTCGGCTCCCAGCTCCATACTTCATGCACAGATGTGAAAGTGATATTGACTTTCTCATTTAACTTCCAGCAAGAAAGCAAACGAGCGCAGTTCCCAAAATGTCAAACTATTTCATCATAGTCAGCTTGTTCATGGGAAAATAAAGATCAAGATTTAGCTTTAGATAAGGTTGAATATCAAACGTGCCTTTCGCCTAAAAATGTCTTGTTTGGTTCTCTAAACGTTGTGCCGTGCTGCCTGGCCACCCACTTTCAATCAACACCTAAACAAGCGAACACAAACCTTGTTAAGCTTGTGCGAATACAATTTGACACAGACTGGTTCTGCGAAAGGCAAAACCCAGAGAGGCTCACACCACTAATTGGCAACGCTGCGAGTTAATGCCACGCGTTCTGGAGTCTCTTTGAGGCATGGTGGGTCCCGTCCCATGATCCTCCGCAGCTCTTTTGAGGTCGGCCATTCCCACAGGTGTTTGCTCCACGGATGAGGTCATTAGCGACGGCCTCCATCGGCGCTCTGGCTCAGCGGCTGCACGCCCACACACACGCAGAAAACAGGTCCAACAAACAGCTTCTGCAGCACAGCAGAAACAGACAAACAGCTCTGTGCAGCTGGACCCAAAGCAGCCGAGTAGACGTGTACGCACATTTTAGATTTACAACCACGAACGTGTATCGATTGGTATCTGTGAGCTGTGATTGTGTGTGTGTGTGTGTGTGTGTGTGTGTGTGTGTGTGTGTCGGGAGTATTCCTTTCAGAGGTGATTAACAGCACACTGTGCTTCCACCTAAGGAGCGAGACAACTGGCTTCAACTGTACATTTTAATTTGACAAATGCATCCCAGCGTGGACATAATTCAGCAAAGAGGAAACTGCAGAGCCTGTTCACTCCTTAAAATGTTAGGGAGGCAGAGGAGGGAGTGAAGGATGGAGGGATGAAGGATTGACAAATGGCAAATACACAAGCACAAGTAGCTTGAAATTTCTCTTCATTCCATTATCAATAATTGCTAATCCTTTGAGGGGTCGCGAGGTCGATCCCAGCTGAGATTGGGTACGTGCTGGACAGGTCGCAGTTCATTGCATAACAGCAATTTAGAGCTGCTAATTAACCTGCATGTCTTTGGAGTCTTGCAGGAAACCTACACACAACATTGAGGACGTGCAAACCCCAAACAGAAAGACCTCAAATCCCAGAACCTTCTTACTAACCACAGCACCACCATCTTGAAATTGCCTCATATTGATGGATGAATAGAGCGCATTGGCAGAATCAGGATCCTCACTACTTCTCTTTCTTTACAAGCACACACACTCATACACACACCTGACCATATCTGCTGCAGTATCAGATGAACCGATAGTACTGTTGCAGCTTCCCTGTTTCACATTCTTCTCACTTCTCTTTAGCTGTCTCCTCATCATTCTCCAACTCTCTCTCTTTCTCTCTCTCTCTCTCTGTCACACACACACACTATCAAGGTTCTTTGTACATTTCCCAGATGTAGACATCTCAGATCTATTCTCATACACTGGGTTCAGCTTCAAATGCAGCTCAGACAGAGGAAGTGTGCGTGCGTGAATTTCTAAAATGAGTTCACAGCGGAAACCTCGTAAGTCCGTGAAGTCAGTTTTTTTATGGGCCTCCTTTTCTGACACATCCTGATGAGTTCTTGAACTTTGAGTCCAGACCGGGTTCTGTTGGGGAAGATAGTCATTAAAGTGATTCAACTAATGTGTGTGAGTCTGGTGTGTGTTAGCTCACACCTGTGTGTGTGTGTGTTTGATAGAGAGAGAGAGAGAGAGAGAGGGAGAGAGAGAGAGGTCAGGTTCATTCTAATTGCCTTCAACCTCCTGAAATGTAGATGATTTGTGATACCACAGACATCTACAGCATCCTCAGGGCGTAACCATGGTAACTGTGCGCATACGTGTGAGTGTGTGTGTGTGTGTGTTGATAATGAATTCATGTGTGTAAGTGTGTCAAGCCAACTATTTGTTTATCCATGGAAGGAGCACTTTGTAAATGATATAAAAGTCAAACAGCATTTATCATAATCATCAACTTTACGTGCATTAAATATAGTGTATGTGTGTTAGATTAGCATGCGTACACACACACACACACACATTCATGCCACATACACACAGTCTGGAGATAGACTTATTCTTCCTAGATTTAACATCACGTTTTTCTGGACAAAGTGAAAACATTGTCTCAGATTGCAATGATTTAACTCCTTAAATTCAAATCATTCAAATCAAGTTGTTTAGAAGAAAAGAGAATCAAAAAGCATTTTGTGTGAGTTATGAATAATGTATTCAGTTACAGTTTGAGTGAAGAGCAGGCACAAAGAGAATACAGCCTTTGATATTGTCACATAATATGGAAAAGATGTTTAAAGGCAAATATAAAGCTCATTCAAGCAAAAGACTTTTTAGTATTTAATACTCAACCTATATGGGCTTGTATCTTTTTTGCAGAGAGTGTTGGCTTGAATTCAAATCACACACAATAGACCGCAAATTTTCACCTTGGACCAAAACCAAATGTCCACACACAGTTCTCAAACTACTCTTAAGAGACTAAAACCTTTTCTAAAAAGTGCATTTGTTAAAACCCTTAAAACAATTTATGTTTTTCAACAGGTCAATTCTTGTGGTGATGCTCAAACTGACAGCATTGGTCATTTGTTGAAATCACTTATATCTATGCTCAGTAGAAATCGAAGAATTAGTTTTGGGAGGTCAGGATGAATGAGTGAGTCTGCAATGTGTGTGACTTTGACACAAAACGTTTTTCTGTCCCGTCTCCTTTAACAGTCAGCCTTTCTTTAAACCATGAGGGA
Organism: Centropyge bicolor; assembly: GCA_037975185.1. NCBI lineage: Eukaryota > Metazoa > Chordata > Actinopteri > Pomacanthidae > Centropyge > Centropyge bicolor. The sequence continues at coordinate 500,883 of JBBMOC010000052.1, read as the reverse complement.
AATCTTTTCAAGAACCATAACCACATAGTATTGGTTACCTAAATTAACAATATACTCCTCATGTAGTCACAGCAGATTAGAAACTGTTTCAATACACTAACATCATCAATCATTTAGCTACGAGAACTCGATGTTCCTGCTACATAATTCACTTTTCTGCACTCCACCTCACACAAGCACACACAAAACATGGCTGACTTCTGCCTCTCTTGGTTGAGGTTTGGTTAGATTGCAATAATCAGCACACAGATAGCAGCAGGTTCATGATGTATACTATGTCAAGATTCAATAAATGCCTCGTTTCCATTTGCGTGCGAGCGACCATGGGAGCCTGACTGCATGCGTATATATGTGTGTGTGTCATAGTGGATGTGCATGTTTTATCTACGTACTGTCAAGCATTGCATTTAATCCGTCCGAGGCCAGGCTTCTTCATAACAGAGTAATTAATTTACAGCCAGCTTATTACTGATATGAGTCCGCTCATGCAGCCGTGTGAGAGAGAAACAGGGTGAGAGAGAGAGTGAGAAAACAAATGGGAGAAGAGGGGGAAATGATTTTTTTTATATCAGAGAGAAGCATTTTAATATTTGTGTAGAGCTTGATGTAATTAAGTAAAACTGCAGACGATAGGAGGATGTGTTTGTGTGTGTTAAAGTGTGTGTACCCACTGCAGTCAAAGAGCTCTGTCAGAGGTTGGAAACAGAGATTTACCACCTCCACCTTTGGGGAAATTGACCATTCTGCTCCCATGCGCTCTTTATTTCTGTGCTTTAATATTTTCCCTCCTCTCTCTCCTCTACATCTGCCCCCTTCACACACACGCACAGATCACTATGGAGATCGAAGGTGGAGGGAGGGGCTGAGCTCTGCTTTATGAGAATGCACAGGAAACAACGTCGACACCTTATCATCTCCTCCTCTTCGTTATCTCTCCTCTCACTCCATTTTCTAATATCTTCATTACTCCGTCTGCACAACTTTCAGTCGCCAGGTCACCGTGTTCGACATCATCATTAAGCCCCCCTCCGCTCATCCCTCTCGTGACGTGTCCGTCTCTTCATCTCGTTCCTAGATGGTTGAGATAAAGATAGAAGCTGTTTGCCGGTTAATGAAATCCACCCAAGGCCGGGCCGTGACTCACTCATTGTTTACCCTGGGCGATGACATAATGTCCTCTACATGCATCATGTGCACACACAAACACATACACACTTCTTTTTATAGCACTTAGAGGTGGGTGGTAATGGGATTATCAAGGGGTCAGTTTAAATGCATTTCTATTTTGCGCCAGCACTGGCCAAGTCTTCATACTTCTAAAGAAGGATGGAAAGAAAGCTGTGGTTCTTGAATGATCCTTTCATCACTTCCACTTTTCAGAGCTGAATTAAAACAGATCAGATTTACCTTCATCATAACAGCTCCGACAGAGGTCTCAACTGAGACGCACAGAAACGTTGTTGCACTAGATCTGGAGGGTGTTTTGGGAAATTCAGCAATACTTATGAAAGATGTGTACAATTTAAGTTAAGCTACACAGAGCAATGATTTTTATTTTAAGAATAAATCAAATAGCCTCAAGTGATATGAAATGATCAGTCAACTTTGCAGCTCTAGCCTTTTAGCCTTTCTTAGCTCATTTGTTTTGATTGCACCACCTGCAAATTTCACTTTAATCAAGCTCTTTTCCAGCAGCAGCATTTTCTCTATATGCTACCGGCTTATGTCAAAATCCAAAGATGACGAATGTCTGGTAAAAAAAAGTCCAACATTTAGCTTTTGATGGAGCCAAAACAGAGAACAATGGTTACAAATTGCTCTTTTAAATTCTTCTGTATCCTCTATGTCGCTTTATATTTTGCAACCATAGTCTGCTTTCATCCCTCTCCTCAGCCGGCGGCGGGGCCAGCTCCACCTTATCTGCTGAGTCAGTTTACATCAGTCGCTTTCATATCCTGCGTGGAACAGCGCTGCAGTTTGCATGTGCTTCAGTGTGCATCCATGCATGAAGACTGTGTGTCTGCGTCTCATATCCTGTCGGGAACAAGGCCGCTGGATTTATTCTCATCGTGTACCTACAGAACATGTGTTTGTACTCGCTTGTAATTTTATTCCCGGGAGGTCAAGCTGAGAAGAGAGAAAGAATTTGGATTTTGTTCAGGTTTTGAGTAATGAACAATTGAATGTTCTTCTTAAATATTCATTGGTTTTTAATGACTGAGAAAAATAAATGGTTGTTTTTGAATTGCTAAATGTTCTAACTTGTTTACTTTGGCTGTCTGACAGATTATTTAGAGATATTTTAATCTGGGCATGTTATCAGATATTTTATTGTTTCTGTAGAAAAACAACTTTTATGGGTGAAACTAAAACCTGTATCCCATTTCGTTTATAGGTTTTAGCATTAATAAAATATACAAATAGCAAGACAATGCAAATGTGTCTGATTAGCACCTTTCAACATTAACATAATTTAAATTGCTTATGTACAATAACATTAAAAAATTTAATTGTCTTTGCACACATTTTTCACATACATTTCTGAGTGTGTGTGTGTGTCTCTGTCCTTGTATGTGTATCCTCTTCCTCTGATGTAACAAAAACGGACAGCCATTTAAATTCCCCTAAACTGGCAACGAGCCAAACAAATCAATTAAACACACTCGTTAGCACTAATCGGTTTAACACCTATTCTATTCATCACTGGGCAGACAGAGTCATTCTGCAACTGAGATAACAACCATTTTTTATGAGCCTAAAAGTTGGGGACCTTATTTACCTGAGTTTTAAGGGGTAATATACTGCATTTAACACACGCGTGCACACAAGGATGCAAGTACACAAAGTCTTTCTCAAACATACATTTCAAGTAAAAAGTTAATCCCCACCATCCTTATGCTGACTCTTTTTAGGATTTGTCCTGGAAGTGAAGTGTCATCCTGTCAGAGAAATGAATGCATGTTAGCATGAACTCTTGATCACGATCTAACACACACAGAATCTGATAGAAACAGCCAAAACAAGGACAATTCTTTTTTTTTTAACTCAGGGAAATTGTCTCTCCTTGCTCTCAAATGTTGTCTTGCAGGTTAATTAACACTCGAATTTGTTTTGTGTTCTCTCATTAGTTTTGCCTTTAATGAACTTATTATGCAGTCACCTACTGGAACACTGTGATTGCTTTATAATAGAGATGGAGAAGCTGCATCCTTCGAAGGTTTTCTGAAAATTGTATGTTGGAATATTCAAATGAGGCATTATCTGATTAAAGAAGAGCTAATTTGCAGAACAGAAATCTGAACTAAAATATCACCCTTAATGTGTATTTTGGACTTTTCTGTCCACTAGTCTGAAAGAACTCAAATCTCAAAATTCACCACAGAAAACAATGTTTTGACTTAAACATGCATGGCATACATGAATTTATCTTACGCTGTTATGATTTTCTGTGCCACAAATGATCTTATTTTAATCTGAATCTCAGCTTGAAAAAGTAATAAAAAGAAGGAACCGTAAATGTTGAGCCTACATGCTGCTGTGCTCTGTTTGGGGTGAGTTCATTCAGAAACACAACGAAGCTGTAATGAGACTAAATGCACCTTGACATCTGTACACACACACACAGAGTCTTTATTTATGTCACTTTTGGGGAATTTACATAGACATACATTCATTTCAAGGAGACTCACCTGAAGGACTACCTGACCTTAACCTAACCCTAACCATTACCTAACAAAAACCTAAACTGTGGACCTAAAAATGACAGTTTTACAAATTGAGGACATCACTTTTTTATCCCCAATTGCACCACTGTCCCCAATCAACTGGTCTTGAGTCTAGTGTATGTCCCCACTTTGGACATAAGCGAACCCACACACACACACGCACACACACACACGTATGCTCCATTTTAACCCCTCAATTACAATCTCATTGCACAGATTTTAAAATACTGGCAAGTTCAACAAAATTCAAGGACTTTTCTCAAACACACACACATACAGATACACACACACACACACACACACACACACACACACACACACACACACACGCACACACACACACTGTGACACAAAGGGAAGAGCTCATTCTGCCTCCCGGGCCTGTACCCACCCCCCGGCCAGGTGCAGGAGGACAAACAAAGAGCTGACAGGATCTCATTACAATGAACAGAGCCAGACAGCCAACAACCATTTTCTCTATGTCTGTTTCACCCACTCTGGAGTCTTTCTAAATTTTCTTTATATCTCTCCTCTGGTTAAATGTCATCTTTTGTTTTATGTCCTCTCAGTGTTTCTCTTCAAACACACTGAAACACATAAATACACCACGGCCCTCTGAGATGTGATGAAGCTTTAACTACCTGCCGCAAAAATGGACAACGGGCCAATCGGATCCCGTTGATGCGAAGAGGTCATGAATAAATGATGTTGCAGGGTTGTCAAAGAGGAGCTGGAGAGGAGTTGAAGGGGAGCGCTGTAACTCAGAGAGAAAAGGAAAAAGGGGGTGAAAGTGGAGAATTTACTGCAGAGAAAACAAGAGGTGTGTGCAACCTCTCTCCCAATACAGCTGAGTCATCGTTACTACTTTCATCCATTCATATCGAGGAGGAAGATTTGGCTTTACATTCTACGAAGGCAGCAGCTGCTCCTCATCACAGCTCTTTCATCTAACGTTAAAGCACATATCTTCAGCCTTGGAGCTCAGAATTAGAGTGGCAATTACTGTTTAGTCTGGACAGGAAGAAGACGTTTGGGTTTGTCCCTGAGGCCAAGGGAATCCACTGTGGGGGTCAAAGTTTAAATGAGGAGCAAATGAGCAGAGGATTCACTTTGTTTCTGCCCACGTCTGAAAAAGACAAATGTTTAAGTTGGACAACATTTGTTTTATGTGTCTTACAAGTTTGGCTTGTTTGAGATGATGGATAACACATGGACTGAACAACAGTCTTATGAGGTGGAGAGGTGTATTTAAAGCATATACAATGGTTAACTTTAATTTTATACTGGATATTTGCTCAGCATAAATATCCAACATTTCTCTGTCTTTGAAAAGAGAAGATATTGCTTTTTCGTCCCAGAGTGGGGATATTTTCAGTTGTGATTTTTAAAACACATGCCCCGTGTGAGGCTCGAACTCACGACCTTCAGATTATGAGACTGACGCGCTGCCTACTGCGCCAACGAGGCCTGACAGACATTACACTCAGCTGAAAGGCTCAGAAGTGGGAAAGGTTTTTCTTTCATTTTTTTGATAGTCATCATGCTATAGTGTTAATTTTGTTGTTTACTTTTATTCATTGTATAACATAAACTTTAATTTATATCTATCTTGATGGATTAGCATGTCATTGTGGACATACATTCATGGTTAAAAGGGGAAGGAGCCTCCTGAATTTTTTGAATCCCTGGCTTTTCTTCTTCACCATCATGAAGTTGAAATTTTTGTTTTTTAATGAAAGAACTTAAGAAATATCGGATGAATTGCTCAGAAATCAAGTAGAGGTGTCCACATTTTGAATGCTAATCATATTATTGAGCCCCTGTCTTTTAATCTAGCGCCACCATGAGGTTAGCATATTTGATTTTTAGTTAAATATCTCGTCAACAATTTGGTGCATAGTCATGAAATTTTAAAGATGTTTATGTCACCCTAAGAAGTCATTTTTGATCTAGCACCATTAGCAGGTCAAAAATTTGTCCAGTACCTTTGTCAGTGACTAAATAGCTGCACAACTAATGCATAATTCTCATCACATAATGTTTAGTGCAAATTAACAAATGTAAGCATGCAACACATTAACCTATCTGTCAAATGCAATTAATTAAAGGCATATTTCATCTAAGTTGCTAAATAAGGCTATTTATACTCCTAAGTTTAAAAAAAGAGTTAATTAACTTCAGTTTCTCTGGAAGCTGGGAAGGTGAGATTTTGAAAATACAACCTCAGTAGGTTTTAAGTTTGAGGAAAGAATTTACATACGTCATAAATTAGGGGAAAAAGAGAGAGAGAGAGAGAGAGAAAGAGGAGTAAGCGTAATGGAGGCACTCTTCCACTGAATTGACTCCAGATCCAGTTCTGCTGTTGCTTCCCCATCACGGACATCAGTCTGACTAATCTAATAAGTCGGTGAATTCAACCGTTTCATTGGATTATGCAGCAGGAAATGATTAACATATTGGGACACGGGGTCAAGTGACAGGAGTGTGCAGGAAATATCCCTTTTTCTCTCACTACCGGTGCAAGTGTGTGAGTTTGTGTGTGTGTGTAATGTACAGCTAGAAAAGCAGTGTGCGAGTGAGTCATGGCAGCCTTGGAAGAACAGAAACACAGCGCGGTGAACTTAGATCAAATCAGTCTTGAAATGGGCTCTATCTAAACCAGAACCAGATGACGAGGATCAGCTTACATTGATTGAGACATGACTTGCAGCTCGGTGTGTGTGTGTGTGTGTCTGTGCTGTGTGCACACAAAAATTGCTGTTTTTGGATGAAAACTGCAGTATGTGTTGATTTTTTTTTCTCCCGCAGGAATGAAGGCAAGAGAGGTTATTTTATGATTGACAATAATCTTTGAAAACAATAAGGAATTAGGTCATAACACTTATAACACACTCCGCACACATAACCATAGATTTTCAGGAATATAATTGCGTGCGCTCATATATGCATCCAGCTTTTGAGCTGCCTGAGGCGGCGAATAAAGCCAAAATATTGGGGAGCGAAATCCCCCGAGCCTCCGAGTCAGAAATATCTGTGGCGAATACCTTTCCATGAAATGCCTGAATGTGAAGTTCAATTCAGACCAATTACTGGTACTAAGTCAACAATTCAAGGAAAACTCAGGCGGTAGAGTACATCCCCTGAGATGTGATCTGACCTCTCAGTTGAAAGGTCAAAGAGCTTGAGGAATGCATCGAGAGAGGGAGAGAGGAGGGGAACAGAAGCAACTGGCAGTGTGTGTGTGTGTGTGTGAGCATGCATTGTACACATCTGTGTGTATGTGTCTGGGTATATGTGTGTGTGAAACTGTATCTCACAGTTACCGTTTTCGCTGGAACAACAACTCTATTTCTGATCTTTTGGACGCCGGACCGAGCAGCTGCCTGATATACATCGTAAAAACCGCTGGGGCCAGACTACAACAACACACAGCCTGCCAACGTAACCACACACACTTCATGTGCACATAAAACCACACACGCACACATCTACTGTAAGAGCACACACACCACAGAAAAGACCCCACAAAAATGCACATGCACACGAGCCTCAGACCAAAACACACACTCACATATAAATGGACAGAAAAACCATTAAAATACACTTGCATGACAATGATACACTAAAACACACACACAGAGGGCAGGCACTAGAAAAAGCCTGCCAACTTCAGATGCTATCACCGCTGCTGAGTGCTAGATTCCACACACACACCCTCCTCAGACAAAGGAGCGTTATTAAAGTGCAGCGGCGGCCTGGAGCACATGATCGCTTATCGCGATCAAGGTATAATTTACTGTATTAAGTTAAAACTGTTGGCTCAATTATTCCCTCTATTGTAAGGCAGAAAGGGAATCAAGCCAACTAGGGATGAGCGAGTACGCCACTATCTGTATCTGTATCCGTATTCGGAGTGAGCGGTGCCTAAACCGGAAATGGGTGCAGAAATGGGTGGGGCTTAAAACGGTACATTATTTTAAGTCTGAAATTGATATGGATTGATCAGAAGTTGCTAATCTACTGTATTCAAAGCCTATATACAGCATGTCTCCATAATATTTATAATATTATTTTCATGAACTGCAGAGAGAAAGTGTCAGATACTGCATGCAGCCACATACAATGAAAATATTAATATAGGCTACTTTGTGTGTTCAGCTTTATGTGTGTAAGTGGTCTGTAAGACTGTTTATTTTTTAATGATCTGTGTGAACTTCATGATTCATGCAAACATCCAGTGATGGCAAACAGGGAAATATTGTTCACTGTATTCTTCTCAAAAGCACCGCGTTAAGTACGAGCAAAGTTTTTCAACTGACTTCATATCACCAGCCAAACTAAGAGCAAGCACACGGTAAAAAAAAAAAAAAA